>CM058239.1:13132726-13290226 GCA_030180135.1 Orychophragmus violaceus | reverse complement strand
TTTGTCTCCAACTAGGCCGTCTTAATGGTCCTCAAGGCATCCACTTAATCATTAATTAACCGACATCTCTCCCCAAAATTTGGCATTAGTCTTCACCTTTAACTAGCTTGATATCAAATTCTCAATACACAATTGGAAAATAAACAAGAGATACCTACAAATTTTCTTCGGAAAAAGTTTACTGGTTTGTTTAGGAAGCTTATAATTATATTACCTATAAATGATTTAACATTTACTTGACTTTAAGAGTTAGGAAAATTACTTCAACGTTTATATACACATTATTTATTTACATTAGGTCTGGAACGGATCCGGATATCCGACTTTTTGAAGTATCCGAATCCGGATCTGGATCTACCAGATATGCAATATAACTATCCGGATTTGGATCCGCTTGTTCCGGATATCCGGTTTGCGGATATCCGTAAAAATACTGGATATCTGCGGATATCCGGTTCCGATCCGGAATTTGATTAAAATTTTTAAAATTTAAAATTTTCACACAAAATATAATAGCATATATACATGAACTCATATATACATTCACGGTTTTTATACACATGAAATTATGACAAGTCCAACGAATTAAACTTGGCTTAATCAAAATGAATCGACGTCAAACAAAAAAAAATTATAACAAGAAAAATACTCTCTAAAGAATTCTTCCAAAACATTACAAACATGGAAAAAAAAAAAGCACAAACAAAAATGATCAATCATAATTAATAGTGATTGTTGACAAAAAAAATTAATACTGATTGAAATAGCATAACTATAACATCATAAGATGCATACAAAAAAAAAATCAAAAATAAGTGTTAGTTTGTTGGATGGATCGATCGAGAAACAAGCCTTTGATCGATTAGATCACTGAATAATATTAATAAATCTCACTTTTTTACTAAGAGGTGAACACGATAAAAAAATTCAGATTTTAAAGATCGAATGAAATAAAGTTCAAGAGACTTAGAATGGAAAAGAGTAAAATATTTTAATGATTAGTTAGTTAAATGTAGGATTGTTTTTAATTTAAATTTGATTCTATTTCAATAGATATCATTAAAACTAAAAACGAAATTATAAGAATATATATAAATATAATATATATATATATAACGGATTTCTGATATCCGATTCTGAAATTTTTTATTATCCGAATCCGGATCCATCGGATCCGTGATTTTACTATCCGAATCCGGATTCGCTTGTCCGAATATCCGTTTTTCGGAGCGGATCCGGAGTGGATACCAAATCAGATACCAGATCGGATCCGGATCCCGGATAATAATCCCATGCCTAATTTACATATAGTGGGTGGGGACCATTAATTTAATTGGGTTCATGGGAAAAGCATAAGCATGATGTGAATTGTGCAATTAGGTGTCTTCCACGTGGGGGCTTACATGTAAATTTAATTGATTAGCTTAAATACTAGCTTTAACTTAATTTTTATGTTTAAAACTTTTTCTTGGAACAAGTTTAAAACTTTTAACTTAAATTGTTTATCAACTAGTATTACACTATTACTTGGAGATCAGAAATAATCTTTGCTAAAAACTATATGATTCACACAAAGAGGCGCAAAGCCGCAAACATATCCATTCTCTAAGATTTAAAGCATATGGCTTGGTCATGTATGATGGGGTTTAATATGTTTTGATGATTTCACGTTTCAAAAAGAATTAATAACAAATTCTGTGTATGGTTCACTTGTAGTGGATGAACACAATGAGTTTTTTTTTTTTTTTTTGGCAACACACAATGAGTTTTCTAAGATATTAAGATTACACTGAACAATGTTTCGGTAAAAGAGTTTCTCGCAAGTCTACTACATATACTCTTTGACGGAAAAAAGAAGTCTACTACATATATATATTAAACGCTCAAATCGAAATTCAAATAGTCCACATAATTTTGTTGCCCAGGGTGAAGTCGGACTCATTGTTGTGGCAAATTTATGTATTTAACCCTAAAATCAAATCCAACATGCCACAGTTGACAACTTATATTATTTAATATATGTAACATATTTATAGGAGCTAGTCAACTGGAGTATTGGATAATGGCATTGCTGGAAGCAAAATGCAATAAAAATAAAGCATCTATACAAACTTCGAGTATGACATCAAAATTGTTTAACAAATATTTACCCTCCCAGGTGAAGCTGGCCTGCGGCCTGACTAGGCCCAAAGAGATTAGTCTGGACCTCGGTCTGGGATCCTCCCTGAATTATCAAAAAAAAAAAAAAATCAAAAAAAAATAAAGTAATTAAAACCCAAATAATTAAATTAACCAATCAACTAATTGTCCGTAGAATTCGGGATTGAAAGCAAGCTGTCCTTTTCTCTTTTTGAGAGCTCGTGAACTCGACTTTGGTTTGATAAGTTCCATGCCTTTTAAAATTAAAATAAATTAAGCCAACTGACCTCATTTCCCAATAATATTATCAATAATCGTTAACCAATCATCTAATTATTGGAAGCAAATTCTCTATTGTTTACACTTAAAACTTTTGAGAAAATAGAATATGAAAATAAGCACATCATTTGATAAGTTAAATGTTTAATTACTGTCGTCAAATTGTTTATTTATTTACTTAGGAATGTGTTTATGATAAGAGTAGGCAAATTTTAAAGAAGCGCATGTAGTTTTTTGTATGATTTGGTACACGTTCACATTTGTTTAGCACAATCTGCAATATAACGTACATATATATAGGTTGAGTGTCTTCCGTTTTACTAAAAGAATCAATGGAAAGTCAACGATGAGTAAATATATATGGACCATTTTTAGTTTAGTACTAAACTTTGTTGAACATGCTTAGAGCATCTCCAACAGGGGATCTTAGAAGGATTTCTAGCATTTTAATATAATAAAAAATATTAAAATAATATAGGGCCCACCTCAATTGCTAACATACCGTATACAAAAATCCTTATATAAGAGCCGCTTCTTGGTTGTATCTCGGTGGTTTAATCTCTAGTTGTATTCTTTGGTTGTATTCCTGGATGTTTTCTTCATTGAATGAAAAATTCTTTACATGAAAAAAAAAGAACCGCTTCTTGACTGTAACAGCTGATGTGTCGTTATATGACTCTTTTTTTTGATTTTTTTTTTTTGACATCTGTAAAAAAAAAAAATTTATAAAAAATATTTTTAAGAGCCACATGCGAGTAACACGGGTGTACCTGCTCTTATAAATACAAACATGACACACCACCTTAATTACTACACTGGTAGCACACTCTCCGCTTTACCGGTCCATCACGTTACAGAGTCTGAGCTGAAACCCAAGATATATAGTAACTCTAAGTTGTCACACGTCGGTACGTAGGCCAAACAACATGGATTTGGTTTTGAGAATCTTGGTTATTATTACTGGTTGATATATATCTGAAATTTTTCTCGATGTGAAAAGGAAAGAGAGGAGAAGGGCACGTGGAGCATGAGAGAGCCGACAAAGAGCATCTCTTTTAAGTCTTTGGAGTTTGTGTTTAATTATCTCCCTCCCTCCCAATAGATGCGATGCGCCGATGCCTCTCCTCTCTTTTATCTTCTTCTTCGTTTCAGTTTCTCTCTCTCTCTCACTCGTGGTTTTGGAATTGTCAGCAATCAGCGATATCTTCGCGCCTTCTTTTTATTTCACTCTCTCCAATGCTCAATCTTTATCTATTTACATATGTGCGTGTACTCACAAATTTTTAATTTACCAAAAAAAAAGATAAGGTTCAGAAAAAGATTCAAAAATAAGCTGGTTCAAAAGAAAAGAAAAAGAAGAAGATAATGTATTCACATATTACTATAAACAAAGAGTAATACTTGGGTTCACCCCTAGAGGTGAACCCTTTTGTTCACCTCCACATTTTCTAACCAATCAAATAATTCCACATAATCTAATATTAAAAATAAATAAAATTTTAAAAATGTTTTAAAAATAAGAAAATAAAAAACGAAAATAAAAGAAAAGAAAATATATTTTATTTCAAACAAAACTTAAAAATAATTTTTTTATAAAAAATACTAAAACCTAAATCTTAATCTCTAAACCCTAAATTCTAAACCCTAAACCCTAAACGATAATTTGAACCTAAAATATTAAAATTAAAACTAAATCATAATCCCTAAATCCAATATGTAAATCTTACAAAATAAAAAACTAAACCCTAATTCCTAAACCCTAAACCCTAACCCAAAAAGCTTAAACCTTAATCCATAAACCATAAACCCAAAGAGCTTAAACCCTATACCATAAACCCTAATCCCTAAACCCAATATGTAAATTTTAAAAAATAAAAACTAAACCCTAATCCCTCAACCCTAAACCCTAACCCAAAGAGCTTAAACCCTAATTCCTAAACCCTAAACCCAAAGAGCTTAAACCCTATACCATAAACCCTAATCCCTAAACTTTAATTTTAATTTTATAATTTTATTTAAAAATAATATTACATGACATATTTTTATTGGTTAATAAAGAGGGGGTGAACAAATGGGTTCACCTCTAGGAGTGAACCTAAGTATTTTCCATAAACAAATACCGTTAGATCTAGATGACATTGACAAATGGATCGTCTGATTATCAACTAAGTAAAGGCTACATTTTTATATAGACCAGTTTCTATTCAACACACAATACTAGATTTATAACCATGATGATCGACAAGTAGTAGTATGATAGCATTTTTGTTGCGGCTATTTTCTTCCAGGATATTTAAAAGTAATAAAATAGTATTCACCAACATAAAGACATTAATTCATCATCATATTATCAATACAAATCAATCATAGGTTAATATGTTCTTTCTAACATATAACCATATATAATTGAAAGGTACGTATCATTTGAATGAGCTAGTTGTAAGTTTGTTTGTTTGTTTGTTGATATATAGTATATAACTATATACTAATCAGATCACCATAATAATTCCATAACCAACACATGCAATAATTTGGAAGGTATACTCATTAATGGATCATTTGTAATGATTTGTGTTAATATGGCGAATCCAAATTATTTTATCATCAGTTTTAGATTACTGTATAAATTTTTAAATGGCTTTTAAGTGATACCAACTTTGCTTCTGCCTGATGGTTTAAGTTTAAACCATTGGACTCTTTTCACACAACACACACACAGACATATATTGTTTAGTGTTTTGAAATAACTTCCTTAATTATAATGGCTAATGAAACTTGAATTCATATATTGTTAGTGTTTTAAAATGACTAGATGAAACAACAATCACTACCTGCCAACTTTACTTGCCGATCTAATAGGTTCATAATAATTCGAGGGATGACAAGCTTTTCAATCCATACAATTCATCATTTTTTCCTATCAATTTTTGATTGGTTGGATTATTACTATGTGAAGACGTTTTAAGGTTTAGTACGAAAGAGCGAGGAAGTGGGGACAAAAAACACTGCCCATGCATAGAAGAAATTAAGGAAGTCACATTCAAAATTTATAAGAACAATAATATCAAAAGTCTCATATATTTATTTAACCCTAGATTGCCAATCACAAACCAAAGCTAGACTCCACAAACATCTCAATTAGGTTAAACAAAAACCTTCTTTCACTTTCCAAACTTCACTTCATCCAACTCACAAAAGAGAGAGATAGAGAGAGAGAGAGAAGCTAGCTACAGCAAAAGTAGGTAGAGAGAAGAGAGAGAAACCCTAGAAAATCAAAAGGAAGAAGAGACGAAGATGAAGATGATCCAGCTTGGATTTCGTTGTGCATCATTACTGCTCTCTTCCTTCTAGGTTCCACAACATAACAAGACAAAAAAGGAGGTCAACTTAAAGACCTGAGCTCTTAATTAGATCCATCAGTAGTCTCTTCTTTTTCTTGATCCAGTTTCCATCATCGAATCATAGAACATGGATCCAGTGCAATCTCATGGATTACAAAGCTCGCTTCCTCCTCCTTTCCACTCAAGAGACTTTCAATTACATCTCCAACAACAACAGCAACAAGAGTTCTTCCTCAATCATCACCAGCAACAAAGAAACCAGACCGATCAAGATGATCAACAAGGAGGAGGACTAAACAGACAAATCAAGATGGATCGTGAAGAGACAAGCGACAACATAGACAATAACAACAGTGGTAGCGAAGGTAAAGACATAAACTTGGGAGAAGGAGGAAGCGGCAGTGGCGGTGGCTCAGGAGGAGATCATATGACAAGAAGACCAAGAGGAAGACCAGCTGGATCCAAGAACAAACCAAAACCACCGATTATCATCACCCGGGACAGCGCAAACGCGCTTCGAACCCACGTGATGGAGATCGGTGACGGCTGCGATCTAGTCGAGAGCGTGGCGACTTTCGCACGAAGACGCCAACGCGGCGTTTGCGTTATGAGTGGTACTGGAAACGTCACGAACGTCACCATACGTCAGCCTGGATCTCTATCTCCTGGCTCCGTCGTTAGCCTTCATGGAAGGTTCGAGATACTATCTCTCTCTGGCTCTTTTCTCCCTCCTCCGGCTCCTCCTAATGCCACTGGATTGAGCGTTTACCTCGCCGGAGGACAAGGACAGGTTGTTGGAGGAAGCGTGGTGGGTCCTTTGCTATGTGCTGGTCCTGTGGTCGTTATGGCGGCGTCTTTTAGCAATGCGGCGTACGAGAGACTCCCGTTAGAGGAAGATGAGATGCAAACACCGGTTCACGGAGGAGGAGGATCGATGGAGTCGCCGCCTATGATGGGAGGACCACTGCCACATCAGCAACAAGCTCTATCGGCTCATCAAGGGTTACCACCTAATCTTCTTGGTTCGGCTCATCCAGGATTACCACCGCATGATAATCAGTCTTATTGGTCAACGGGACGACCATCGTATTGATCATATTACACATTACCTCATCATCATAGTTAGCTAGTTATATGTATATTTATAGCTAGCTAACGAAGAGTGACCAGGAGCTTATGAACAAATAAGACTATGAATTTAGTCGACGATGATGTGGAGGATGAGGACTCTATCCAGCTTCACTATATTTGGATCAACATTCATAAGATAAATCAGGTTTTTTCTCTCTTATTTTCTTTTTTTGGTTCGTTTTAGTTCGTAGATCTTTCTACGTTTATTTGAGTAACATTTTCGTTGTTTCTTGGTTTATTTTGATGAATTTGCATGGCTAGTTTGGATTTGCTTTTGTGTTGTTGGCTCTAAGTCTGGCTTATTCTTATCAACATTTTATGGTGTTTTTTTCCCCGACAATTCTTATTCTTATTGTTTTTTCTTTTTCTTTTGCTAATGGGCAATTCAGATAGTTCGTAACATATCCTCAATATGAAACTATTAAGACATATAAGTTCTAATTTATATGACAATATGGTTGTTAATTGTTGTTGCTTTCAGTTTGAGTTTTCGATAGGGGTAGATGGTTTATGTTTTTACAGGCTTTCGTATATATTTCCGCCAGCTTTTGGGCTTGGTAACATTTATTCGCTATGTTATGGCAAGACTGACACATTCTGGCGGTGTCATGAACTATGTGACACTTTCAGCGTAGATATGTCGCTATTGCCCCTAGAGAGCCTCCTTCACACTTTTAGCGCACGTTGGTCCTTGAATTATTTTGAGTTTTCCCGAAAAAGCTGTAAAAACGTGTTTTTCCGCCAAAGTCGTAAAAACGTGTTTTTCGCCAAAGCCGTAAAAAAGTGTTTTCCGTCAAAACCGTAAAATCGAGTTTCCCGTCAAAACCGTAAAATCGAGTTTCCCGCCAAAACCGTAAAATCGAATTTTTCCACCAAAACCGTAAAATTGAGTTTTCCCGCCAAAGCCGTAAAACGAGTTTTCCCGCCAAAACCGTCAAGTCGAGTTTTCCCGCCAAAACCGTAAATTCGAATTTTTTCGTTAAAACCGTAAAGTCGAGTTTTCCCGCCAAAACCCTAAAGTCGAGATTTCCCGCCAAAACCGTAAAGTCGAGTTTTCCCGCAAAACCCTAAAGTCGAGATTTCCCGCCAAAACCGTAAAATCGTGTTTTTCGCCAAACCCTAAAATCGTATTTTCCGTTGAAACTATAAATCGCGTTTTTTCGCCAAAGTCGTATTTCTGTAAAACTTATAATATGAGATTAAAGCTAAAACCAACAATCTTATTTTAAAATATAATAATCTAATTTAATAATTATTTAAATTTTAAAGTATTATTAAATGGATTAACCATTAAAACCATTAACTCATTAAAATAAATGGGTATGTGTTGGTTTGGATTGGTTTACCCATTTTGACACTCCTGCTTGTGTATAATTAGATTTCTTTCTATATTTTAGTAAAATATATTTTAAATGAAAATTCTTTCTATATTTTATTTTGACTATAATCTAAGAAAAGAAATTAAAAGATTTTTTGCTTTTTAATTTTATTTTTGACCCAAAGTATACCTTCTATGTATTTTGTGTATATATATAACAATGCATAGCAAAACAAAAACCATAAAAGTTAAGAGGATATCATAAAAATGGCTATAACCAATAAAATGTTTATTGTATTTGTTCTCAGTGTTTTCTTCGTCATATTTTCGGTTCATTGCGTCGAGAGCAGTCACAGTAAGAGCTTATTATCTTAATATCCGTTTTAATATGTTTTTAGTCTATTTTACATATATGTAACAATTATTATTAAATAGATTTGAGAATGAGGCCGATAACCTGCTACGCAAGACGAAACGTGTGTGAGTTTAAAGGGGACCCAAAATGCAATGAGTTTTGTCGACGTGCTTTTGGTCGTATAGTACCCGTTCATTGTAATGGTGGCAATTTATGTTGTTGTTATAATAAACGTAAATGAAATAATCGCATCAGTATCTCCTAAATGAAATATTATTTGTATTATTTTTCGTTGAATGTATTCCGGCATGTGTTGTTATTTACTTAAACCAAATAATATCATCAGTGTCTAAGATAATATCATTACTTTTCATAAGGTTTTGCATATCTTTTTTTTTTTTTTTTTGTTAATCCAGGGAGGATCCCAGACCGTGGTCCAGACTAATCTCCCTGGGCCCAGTTAGGCCGCAGGCCAGCTTCACATGGGAGGGTTTTCCCTGTGCCTTAGGCCCAGTGCCCGCGTTATGAGCAGAGGAGGCATTTTTGTTTCCGTCTGGAGTCGAACCCGGGTGGTGGTTGCCACCTCGAACCCTTCTACCACTTGGACTACCTCAACTGCTCAGATTTTGCATATCTACAGAAATGATCCAAATCATAACTCACAAATCGTACCAAATTAAAATCAATTTGTTTTAATACTGTGGAAATAACTAATACTACAAAAAGAGTTATGGGATCCCTAATTAATAGGCACATTTCGAATTTGGAATGAGATTAAGAAAAATATTTTGGTGATTTTATTATTTATGATTATAATTTATTCTAATGAATTAATATAAACTAGAATCAGAAAAATTCCCAAAACGTGGACGACACAAGTCTAAAAAACAACTCCCTTTTAATATATAACTCACCGAGCCAGATATTAAATTGGTTCCTAATATAATTGTTAATAGATTTTGATTGCGCTCAGCGCTGAGAATTAATTAGATAATTTTATTTTTGTTTTTATTGTTTTATCTTTTTTCGAGATCGTTTTGTCGCGTTTTATAGTAATTTTATTTTAATTATTTACTTTTCTTCATATGAATATTATATATTGTTTTCAGAGTATTTTTAGGATTTTCTATTATTATTAAGTATTTTTGGATATTTTGTCATTTAATTTTGTTTTTGTGTTTAGTAAGTGATAAAAGTGTGCAAATAAAAAACAACTTAGAATAAGATTAAGAGAAATTGGGTTCTATGACTACCAATGAGATCAAAATTAGGGAAATAAAAAGTGCTTTTGTGGGTGTGTAAAAATGACAATTTAGTACACCATCTTTACTTTTTGTTCTGCCAATGTCTCTCTCTTCCTTTTGTCTTTTCCTATTTTTAATTCTATCACAATTTAGGACCCCACGTCGGAAAAAAAAACAAGAGACAGGTTCCTTGGCTTTCTCTCCCCCTCTCTCCTCCCTCTTCCCCTCTTTTCCTCCGTCTCCCTTCCCCTCCAGTTTCCGGCGCCGCCGTCGATGATGTGAGGGGAACCAGTCTCCTTTTACTTTCCTTTGCCATGCGTCTCTCTCCTTGGACCGTCTTGAATCTTGAGCGGAGTTGGTGGCGTGAAGTCGGCTCGTCCTTTTAAACCGGGGTGGTTCCTTTCTTTGCGGCCGGGGTGGTTCCTTCCTTGCGACGGCGGAGGTCTCGAGTGACCGGATCTATTGAGGACAAGATCCGGAAGCCTCCTCAAAGTCCGAAGGCGTTCGTTTAAGGTAGTTATCGCCGGTTTGTCTTGGGAGTTGGCGGTGTCGGCGTAGCCGGGTAGTAGATCTGCGGCGGTGGTGAGACGCGATGAGAATGGTTCAGGATGTACGAACCATTGGTGAAGCTTAGTAAGCTTGCGGCTAAGGAGGCGTGAACCGGCTCTGCAACCAGGACCAGATCTGTCGTTGTTCTCTAAACCGCATCGTTTCTTCTTCCCGGTCATGGTCTACGCTGATTCGCTTTTCTCCTCTACTCTTCGGTGGTGGTTGCTTGGTTGGTCTTCTTCTCGGGGCTTCGGGTTCAATTTTTTGTTACTGAATTTGTATAAACTATTTGTAGTTGACTATTTTACAAATAGTTAACTAATCCGGTTACTGAATATGTATAAACTATTTTACGAATAGTTAACTACTTATAGTTGACTATAAAGTGTAGACTATTTTACAGAATAGTTAACTACTTATAGTTGATTTTCTTCTCCGGTTACTGAATTTGTATAAACTATTTTACAAATAGTTAACTACTTATAGCTAAATATAAAGTTTAGACTATTTTACAGAATAGTTAACTAAATAATAAAAATAATATGTCCCCATATGATGTAATTTATCTTATGTAAATAGTTAACTATGTATGTTATAAACTATTTTGGGGCTTCGGGTTCAATTTTTCGTTACTGAATTTGTATAAACTATTTTACAAATAGTTAACTACTTGTAGTTGACTATTTTACAAATAGTTAACTAATCCAGTTACTGAATTTGTATAAACTACTTATAGTTGACTATAAAGTTTATACTATTTTACAGAATAGTTAACTATTTATAGTTGATTTTCTTCTTCGGTTACTGAATTTGTATAAACTATTTTACAAATAGTTAACTACTTATAGTTGAATATAAAGTTTAGACTATTTTACAGAATAGTTAACTAAATAATAAAAATAATATGTCCCCATATGATGTAATTTATCTTAGGTAAATAGTTAACTATGTATGTTATAAAAAGTAGTTGACTATCTTTTCAAAGTATTCAATATAAATTATAAAATAGTTGAAAAAATAGTTGGTTATGTATATCCAGTATAAAGTAGACAACTATTCTGGTCGAAACAGACAAAAGTACCTGTCACTTTCTATCAGTACTTTATATTTAAAATATATTTTTTTTTTTTGCAGGTCTGAAAAGTGCTTTTTGCAGGTCTGAAAAGCTGTATCCATGGAAAAAGCAAGGCTAAAATTGTCTAACATTGTGTGTCATTTTAGTTGTGTTGTGCCATAAACCTAATTTCAAGTGAAAACTTTTCATAGTCCTAATTTTTGTTCCAAAACATAATATTGATGCAAATAACCCTAAGATTAATACATGTTAGCAAAAAATAACATATAACTAGATTTTGATCCGCGCTAGACGCGAGATATTACTTTGATAGTTTTTTATTTATTCTTCTTTGTTTTTTGGTTTTTATTCGATATCGTTTTTGATATAATAGAGATTATATCTAGTTTTTGGGTTTACAAAGTTAATTATTATTCCGATGATTTAGCGTTAAAATATTTTTTTGTTTAATAATACTACTTATACTTATATATTTTCCATTTACAATAAAAACTATAAATTAATTTTCGATAAACTAATAATCACGATAAGTTAATATTTTTTGGGTCTCAATTTACGTTTTTAGATCAATCAATCTAAAATCATAAATTATACAAAAATATTATTTTAGACTTATCATAATTTGGAATCGTTTATTTAATAAAAAATACATAAATTTTAACTTTTATAATTAAATTTAAAATAATATAAATATTAACAATATTGAAATAAAAATAGAAAAAATGAAAAAAATAAACAAAAAATCATCAAAATAATAATTCACGCGTAATGTAAATTAAAATCTAGTTTACTTATGAAAATCTATCGGAATTGAAATTAAACTCGAGTCGTTGGCACTAAGTTCTTCTCACATGACAGTTCAGAAAAAATCGTATTCCATGTTGGTTTTGAATATAAAGAATAAAGATAGTGTTTAGTTTTGATAAAAAAAAAATAATAATAATAATAATGTTTGTAGACTCGGTCAGCATCGTAAATTGAAAGGAGTGTGTTATCTGCATCAGGTGTCACCAAATAGCAACAACAACAAAAGCCAAACCGTTTGTCAAATTTCATAAATACCATTGAAGGCCAATAGCGTTCAAATCAAGGAATATCAGCAGTAGTAGATCTCGTCCAACATCTCTGATGATTATAGTAGCTCGACAGTTCTTGAGATGTCAGGCTGCTCAAGTACAACATCATGTGTTTCCTTCAATGTGGCTAATCGTCCAATGTAGCTACAATGGAATCATCAAAACGTCATTAGCAAACAAAATCAGATGATCAGAGTATAAATCAAATAGTACAAAATGTTGTTCAAATCGAGATGTGATAAGCAGATGCATACCCTCTCCATTCTTCGATTTGTTTCCCATGTAAATATCAAGCCACCAACTTTTTATCGCATAAAACAAAGAACCAACTTTTGATAAGACCCTGAGAAGAATGTGGAAATCAGAACACCATGATATCACTTATATAAAGATTTTGCATTTTGTCAATTTGGGGAAGCAAACAAAATGGATTTGACACATACAAAGTATTGACGCAAAACCGGTTTTAGGAAATAAAAGAAAGAGTTTGGCCTTAGGAAATAAAAGAAAGAGTCAACTTGAATCAAGCACAAAGAGATCTTAGAGCATCTAAAATGAACAAATCCTTAAATGGGTTGTGAATTGCTGAGCATATGATTAGTACCATCAAGTATCACTTATAGGCAGCCTTTGTTAATCTCAAAATTTCAACATGTCCCAACAAGTCAGAATTGTTTAAAGAAGCCATAATAATATCAACTTTACTTCTTTTTTCTAGCAACTTTAGCATCTGCCACTATACATGAGTGATACTTGGTGATTGGATTTTTTTCTAATTGTGATGTGGATCTCATGATTCTGAAAAAATGTAATTAAAAAAAAGTGATTAGTTATATGAATATCAAATAGACGTTAGATTGATTGAGTTTATTGTTTTTTTTGAAAGTTAATTGAGTTTATTGTTATTATTTTATCATCAACAACAACTTTCTTAATTGTTTCAAGCATGTTTAAATAAATTTTCTATTGTTTCAAAATTTTAACATAAACTTTCCATGACGAATTGTAGGATTTTAAAGATGCAATAGAGAGGAAGTGCGCATTGTGGAAAGAGTAATAGAATGATATTTGGTTTAATGACGTTTTTTCCTAATCAAAATGTAGAGTGAAAGAGAATATTAATAAAGTTCTTCGAATAATGTGATAAAAGTTATAAAAGAATTTTATTACAAATGACAGTGATAAGAGTTATAAAATAATAAAGAATTGCATTGCTGCAGCATAAGCGCGGAACATTTTTTTTCTAGCAAGAATTATTTTAATAAAACGTTTTTTATTTTGTTTTGCTTTTCTTTTTGAAATTTTTATTAGGGTTTGACAGAGATGTTAAAACGGGTGGATCTAATTCGTTTATACCTAGTCCATTTAGACCAATTTATATTTATGACTCGTTTAGACTCATTCGTTTAAACCCATCAAAAGATCATCAGAACAAAGATCCATTGATAAAAACATGTCTATAAATCAAAAAATTGCTTAGTATTCTCATTAAAAGCACTACAAAAAAACAGTTTTAAAAGCGTTATATCATCATCCGCGATAATAGCTCTGACACTTAAATAGATTATTTTGGATGCTATTATTTGTCTATAGAATATAACACATTTTGTCTGCTATAATTTTATTACAATAACATTATATTTTGTTATCGTATTATATATAACAACAATTTTTTATATAAACATTCACTGAATATTTTCTCTATTCTAGTTGGGGCATTAGCAAAATCTATATTTTTAAATGAGAAGTAATTTTGGACGAATGTTGATGTGTCGTCACGAGAGGGCTTTAGAGGCGGATATTGATGACGTGGAAGTGTGACATGGCAAATGGGTTTGGGGTTCAATTTATTTACAAGAATGCCATCAGCTCGATTTAAAGTTAAGCAACTAATTCATTTCTTTAAAAAACATAATATCTTACTGAATATCCTATTATTTCGAGTTTAAAAAAAAAATATATTCTAGGGCATATACTAAGCTTTCGAGAGAAGTTTTGAAATCCTATATAAGATGAACTTGGGGTGGCTTAGAAACACAAATCGTCTTCATCTTCCAAATTTTTAAGAACCTTTCTGTCTCATTTGTTTTTCTCATTGGCCGTGGAAGTTTTCTTCTGGATCATAAAAACTTTGGTCAAATGATCAGGTGTCATCTCTATAGCTTTCTTCTTCTTGCCGGTTTTCAAAGGATTTCTATGTTTTTGGTTTTTTGGTTTTGTTTTGTTCGTTTGGTCCCATAAAAAAAGAAGTTCGGTTATCACAAAGCTAAGATTTAATGATTTGATGTGAACTAACAAACGTTTGAGATTGTATATATAAATGAGTGTGAGATCTAAAAGTCTGATTGGATGTTGTTGGCAAGACGTTGTTAGTTCACATCACATGACATTTTTGTCTCAATGAGCCTATGGTCTGAATTAGTTTTTCTACTACTATAGACAAGGATTTGGTGGTAAAGAATGGATTTGGTGAAAACTTTTTTAGTATTATATGAGGTTCAGTCCGAATAAAGCCCGATCAAATATTTTTAAAAAGGATTTCTATTTTTTGTTTTTAATTCTATTTTGTTCGTTTGGTCCCATGAAAGAAAAAGCTCGGTAATCACAAAGCTAAGGTCAAATGATGTGACGTGAACTAACAAACGTTTGAGATTTTGTATAAAAAGGAGCGTGAGATCTAAAAGTCCGATTTATGGTTTTTGTCAGGAGGTTGTAAGTTCACATCACATGTCCCGGTTGACCTAATGAGCCTATAGTTCGAATAAGATTTTTTTATTACCATAGACATTGGTTTAGTAAATACTATTTTTAGTATTATATGAGGTTCAGTCCCGATAGTTCGAATAAGGCTCGATCAAATCCTCTTTTGGTAAATACTCTCTTATTTTTTCAGTTCGTGGTAGTATTCGTCCGAATCAATATAAGTTTAATCAAATGATAAGGTATAAATACTATTATTATCTTATTTGGACTATGAAAACGTATTTCTGGTTTTGGCTTTTCATTTTGTTTTATTCAAATGCTCATGAGGGATACGCTCGGTAATAATTAGTTCGTCTCACATTCCCCTATTGTTCTAACGAGCCTATAGTCCGATAAGTGTTGTGAATTGCATTAGACATAGATTTGGTGGTAAACGATGTATTTGGTAAATAATTGGTTTTAGTTGTGTATATAAAACAACTAAACCAGTATGCAAACAAAAAACATAATATATTATTATGTTCTATTCGTAGTTAGAACTATCTTATAATGTGATTTAGTTGTGTATTTTCGAAATATGGTTTATAATAATTTGTACACAACCTTTGATGTAGAGCTCCAGGTTTTGACAATATTGAAAGTTAAACATCTTTGTATATCGATTTGTGAATAAACTAGAAAATATATGGCTAAACTGAATATCTTAACAAATTTGTTATTACGTACACAAATAATTGATATGTCAATGTATAAAAGGAATCAACTGAAAAAGGTAAAAAAAATTTGTGTATCTCATTAGATGTCTATAACATGGATAAATTTGAAAAAATGCGACAATATTTTACATTCCGAGTAACTCTATCGTTAAACAAAGGCTCTAAATGGTGACCAAAGGAATGAGGAGGAACAATGAATTCTCTTTCGTTCCTTAAAAAATATACCATTTACAAGTAATATTTTTTACACATAATTCCTTTTCATTCCTTCTTTCGTAGAGAACTAAAGAGCAAAAATATTCCTCATCAAATTTGGGAAAGAACAATAATTCCTTTTATTTTATTTCTCTTCGTTCTTTTCCTACTCATTCTCATTGTTCTTCAAATGGTCACCAGTTAGAGCCAAAATATCCTAATTCAATCTAACAAAATATTGTTTGTTAGTTTAAAAATGAGCAAATAATTTTAGTTTTCATATTTAGTAATAATTTAGACTGACAATCTTAAATATCGGATTATTGCCATATAGTTGTATACTTTGAACATTTTAACAAAAAAAAACAGAAATACATATAAATGTACATAATAAAATCTTTAACAAAAATTATTTTGTTCCCATGTTTAAGATAGGATTATTGTTCACAAAGTAAGAGAGTATTCTACGTTCAAATAAATCTTTTGGTTATAGATGTCCTAACTAAATGTAACAATAATATATCATAACTAGATTGTAGTTTACAAACTTAAACAATATATCCTAAAAGTATAAAATATATGACACTTTCCATATATTATTTATAGCTTTCACCGCACGCAAACACAAACGGGTATTCCACCCGATATTCTCTCAAACCTATTTCTAACGTTCTATACATACAGTGAGATTTATTCAGTAGAGAAGAATACTTTTGAAACATTTTGATACTATTTCTATAGTAAAAATGTCGATTTTTATCAAAAAGAAAACAAAGAAGGTTACTATCAAAGAAATTATTCCCGCTTCTTTGGAGAAATATAAGATTAATGTGAAGATACTTTTTTCATGGAGGGTTATTTTTTCCAATGTTTTGAAAGGCATTGAGATGGTTTTAGTTGACTCTGAGGTATTATTCTTAGTTACTATAATCTTATTTTAAACATCAAGTTTTTTGTAACGATTGAACATTTTGAAATTGTTACGCATTTATATTCGTATATATGATATACTAACTTTAGTTTTTTAAACCTCGATAATCAGGATACAAGAATACATGCAACGATCAGGACATGACAAAGAAATTTGGTCAAACGTTGTTTGAAGATGAGCCAATTTGTATTGAAAGATTTGGATGTGTCACATATTCAAATGAATATAAGACTAATCCTCTGCCTTTTAAAATTACGTTTACAAATCAGATCAAAATCACATTATGTGAGGACTTTTCTGAAGAGGTTGAAGAGAAGTATTTGTTAGTTTTGATGAGATTCTTGCTGGTGATTTTGAGAAAAATGTCTTGATCGGTTCGTTATCTTTAACCTGCTTATTTAAAAAAAAAATTGAATATGTATTTATACATTATTGTTTACATTTGTTTGCAGATGTTATTGGTCAAATCGTTTCTCTAGGGTCGCTAGATTATGTCAAGAAACAAAATGGAATTAGCACCAAAAGATTAAACCTTGAGCTGAGAAACGATTCGTAAGTGTACATATATTATGTTTTATATTATTTTAATTTTTTTATTCATATATTGTATCTCATTGATTTGCAGAGATTTGCGTTTAAAGTGTACACTGTGGGGTGAATATGCTCAACAAGTATTCGATTTCAATGCAAATAATGAAGGAGGTGAAATCATTTTTGTCATGAGATTTGCAAGCAGCAAATCTTATCAAGATCAATTATCTGCAGTTTAACATTTATATATTTTTCTTATAGTTATTTAATTTATATATAAATAATTTGGTATACTAATCATGTCTTCTTTTAAAACGAAGATGAATGGTCCATATCCAGTTGATTTAATTCAACGAAAGTTCTTCTCAATCCAAATATTTCTTACGTCAACAAGTTTCGTATGAAGTAAGATTTTTATCTTAAAAATATTTTGTTTTTATAAATATTTATTTTCTAACTAAATGGGACATGTGTTTTTTTTAAAAGATTACCATCGGATAATCTTATGATTACCAATGGTGAATCAAGTCAACTTTCACTTGGATGTATGATGAATTTTTTGGCAAAAAGAAAAAGAAACTTACAATATCAGAGATTGTAGTCGATTACGAGGTAAGCATACTTTTTCTAAGAGTGCTTTTTGAAAAATTTGAAATCAATTGATTTATTGATATGTCAATGTGTTGTAATTATTTAAGCATGGAAAATGCATTACATGTACCACCATTGATTCAATTGATTTGAGTCAAAGTTAGTAATATATTGCATGTGTTGTATGCAACAAGAAGGTGTACGATGCAAGTAATGATGATGATGATGGAAAACCAGTTGAGTTTGATTGTACGACATGTAACGAAAGGGTTACAAATGTGAATGCAAGGTATAATACAAACATCGAATTTTTTAAATTGGTGTATATGTATAGACTTATATTGACTATTAACATCAATTTTTTCTCGAATCGAATTGTGTAGGTACTTTGTTCTTCTTAGAGTTAAGGACAATTATGAATCAGAAAGTAAGTTTCTGATGTTTGATCGACCCGTTGAAAAACTTCTCCATCTCACTGCGAATGTTGTGGTTAAAGAATTTATGAGGTATATATTTACATATTTTGTTTTAGATCTTATGTATCGTTTGATTATATATGTATAGATAATCATTTGTTATTTTTAAATAATGATTGTAGTCCGAATATTCAGAAACTTTACCACAATGCCTTGCCTTACCGATTTGATCGGTAGAAAGGTTTTATTCAAAATTACAATTTCTGAAGATAACAGAAAGAATAAGAACCAACCATTTGTTGTGACACATGTTTGGGCTGATCTAGATAGGGTTAATCAGTATTTGTCTGAAACTGATCAGGTATTAATTTGAATAATTTTTTATTTATTTGATCTAATCGATAATTGTTTTTATGTTATCTTTTGTGATTTTATCTTACTCAGTTGCTCGCGAACTCAACTGGCAATTCTGGATCTCATCCCCTTATACTGACTAATTCATCCGAGAGTTCGGATCCTTTACTTTATAACTCGATTACCCCGGTGTCTAAGAAAAGAGATGTTGTAATCAAAAAAGAAGATGACAAGTCTTCCACAACAAAAAGATCGAGAGTGGTTTTTGACGAGGAGGATAGTGAATGATTACCTTGCCTCTGCGTTTACATGCAATCTTTCTTCTCATTCATTTTTTTTGTTTTGGTTGTTCTTCTTACAGAAATTATATGACGATCTCTTGGATTTCTTAAGTTTATTATTTGTTGGGTTTTTAATATAAACCATATTCTATTATTGGTATGATTTTAATATGATTTTGATTGCATGTTTTGTTATATCTCTTACTGAATTCCTGTATTTTTATTTATTTTGCTTGATTCTTTTATTTGTGTATCCATTTTATTTTTGATATAATATTTACAAATATATTCATTGAGTACGAAATTTAAACTAATAAAGAGAAGCGAAACAAGATATGAAGTCATTAAGAATGATCATAATCACTCAAATCCATTGCCTCGCCTACTGGTCAATATCTCACTGCATCCTTCTGAGTTGACAACAATTTCAAAATCTGGAAATCATAAAACATCTGGATTATAATACCGTTATAATTTATAATTATTGTTAACATATATTAAATTATATACGTAAATATAAAAGTATTCATAGTTATGTACCAAAATATAAATGTATTTTATATCTTCTGAATTAAACGAAATTGTTTTCATCAGTTAAATATCCAAGATCACAACTATTAGATACGGTATTTATACATAACAAAACTGTTACAGATTTTTTGTAAAGATCACACTTAAGAAATTAAAATAAGTAATATGTACATTAGTATTTTGTCACTTTCCAATTTTATTAGGTCATTTCTATACGGTAATTTTGTCGAAAACCCTATTGTCCTCTATAATCCTTTATATATACAATTTTAGGATATTCTAATGAGTATTTCATTAGCCCCAAAAGAATATTAAAAAAAAAATATATTGCTTCTCGATTTGTGGGATAGATATCTTCTCAATGGCGAATTTCGTTCCATTGAAAGAATTATCCTTTCAAAAGGTTAATCCTACTATTTGTGTCACTATTATTCATAAATGGATTTCATACGTTGGTGGGAAGCAAACCTACTTCTTGATTTTGGCCGATGAATCTGTAAGTTATTTCAACCTGATAAGAGCTATAATACTCTTTTAGCATACTATTTACAACGATTAAGTCAAACAACTACAATATGTTATTGTTATCATTGCGTTACTTTTTGATTCAATTTTTTTTTCTAAGGGTGGAAGATGGAAGCTAAGATTGAATACCCAATCAAACTACAGTTTGAAATGTTGTTCACCAAAGGCATCGCTCAGCCGCAAACAGGTATTAATCGTACAACTAAACATCCACTTAGAGTTGTGTTCAAACATGAAACTTTGATGACCTCGGCTGATAGTTTGAACAAAAGATTATTTTGTGAATTCACAAAATTTGATGACATTCAATCAAATGATAACACATACTTGATCGGTGAGCCTTTCATAGCATTTTACGAATATGTATTTGATACAATATGGTTTTTTATTAAAATAATATTTCATATCGCATAGATTTAGTTGGCTTAGTTCGACGAGTTGGAGATTTAGAAGTCAAACTGGTCCAAATCCATTTAAGATTAAATTCCAACTTATTGATGAACTGTATTTAATAATCGCTAAACATATAAGATACCCTTTTATGAGTGTATATATTAGAAAAATATCTTGGTTGTTTTATGTGCATTGGCAATGTCATTCCATGCGTTCTGTTTGGTAACCATGCAAAGCAATTGTACAAGGCAATCAAACCTGGACCTGATTCTATTCAGTATTGTGTTATGCGTTTCTGTAAGATTGACGGCTACCCAGGTTTTTTTACCTAATCTCTGTCATTATTATGTATTGTATGTTTTAATTACTAGCAACTCACCTCTAATTGTATTTAGTTATACACTTTAAACATAGGTAAAAAGTTTGTCACATCTGTTGACGAAATAAATGAGGTACTTATTGACAATGATATTATGGCCATTAAGAAGTGGGACTATTTTATGTAAGTTTTAAATTAAATTAATCCTACATAATATTAATCATTTGGATATAAATCTATGACTAATTGTTTTTTCGATCAATTGAAGGTACAAGTGGCATCTCTAGAGAATTTAGAATCATGATTAAGATCATTATTCGAGAAGTGAATGATTTGCGATAGTTAGTTCGTTGATTTATATTTTATTTTAATGTAACGACTATTTGATTGGATTTTTATCATTAAGTATTTTTCCATTTTATTTGATTATAAAAATTCTCATACAAAACTATACAACAAAAAATCGTAATGCAAACTTATTTATAACCGGGGTCATTGAAGAAATCAACTGTAGATATTACATGTTCTTAATGTTGTTTTTAGAATAATGCATGACGATAACTGTCTAACGATATATGTATAAATATCATTCATGTATGCACAAGTAATAGTACATATTAATCAATTAATATATATATAAAACTTCTATACTCATTAGTATCGCCTAGAATATATTTATAGCTACGTATCTAGATATTAATTTAGATACCTTAACATTTACTTGAAATTTTTATTTCTTAAATTTCTCAACATGCTTTCTTATATAAGATATTTTGTAATATATTCTTCTAAAAACTAAAAAAAAAATCGTTTGTTATAGATGAGGAAATATTCCATAGTATTTTAATATTCTACTTTACTAACTTAGAGCTAAACCAAATATATATATATAATTTGTAGATTGCAAATCGCAACTATGATATCATGAATTCAGAAGGTACGGATTTTCTTGATAACAGAGAATTAACTAATATTTTGGAACTATAATATTTCCAAATATATTCATTGAGTACGAAATTTAAACTAATAAAGAGAAGCGAGACAAGATCTGAAGTCATTAAGAAGGGTCATAATCACTCAAATCCATTGCATCACCCACTGGTCAATGTCTCACCGCATCCTTCTGAGTTGACAACAGTTGCAAAATCTAGAAATCATAAAATATATGGATTATAATACTGTTATAATTTATAATTATTATTAACATATATTAAATTATATACATAAATATAAAAGTATTCATAGTTATGTACCTAAATATAAATGTATTTTATATCTTCTGAATTAAACGAAACTGTTTTCATCAGTTAAATATCCCGGATCACAACTATTAGATATTGTATTTATACATAACAAAACTGTTACAGATTTTTTGTAAAGATCACACTTAAGAAATTAAAATAAGTAATATATACATTAGTATTTTGTCACTTTCCAATTTTATTAGGTCATTCCTATACGATAATTTTGCCGAAAACCCTATTGTCCTCTATAATCCTTTATATATACAATTTTAGGATATCTTAATGAGCATTTCATCAGCCCCAAAAGAATATTAAAAAAAACATATTGCTTCTCGATTTGTGGGATAGACATCTTCTTAATGGTGAATTTCGTTCCATTGAAAGAATTATTCTTTCAAAAGGTTAATCCTACTATTTATGTCACTATTATTCATAAATGGATTTCATACGTTGTTGGGAAGCAAACCTAATTCTTGATTTTGGCCGATGAATCCGTAAGTTATTTCAACCTGATAAGAGCTATAATACTCTTTTGGCACATACTATATTACAGCGATTAAGTCAAACAACTATAATATGTTATTGTTATCATTGCGTTACTTTTTGATTCAATTTGTCTTTCTCAGGGCTGTAAGATGAAAGCTAAAATTGAATACCCAACCAAACTATAGTATGAAATGTTGTTCACCAAAAGTATCGAATCATTCTGTATTACAAAGTTTTTGCTTCAGCCGAAAACATGTATTAATCGTACAACTAAACATCCACTTAGAGTTGTGTTCAAACATGAAACTTTGATGACCCCGGCTGATAATTTGAACAAAAGATTATTTTGTGAATTCACAAAATTTGATGACATTCAATCGAAGGATAACACATACTTGATCGGTGAGCCTTTCATAGCATTTTACGAATATGTATTTGATACAATATGATTTTTATTAAAATAATGTTTCATATCGCATAGATTTAGTTGGCTTAGTTCGACGAGTTGAAGATTTAGAAGTCAAACCGGTCCAAATCCATTTAAGATTAAATTCCAACTTATTGATGAAAGGTATTTAATAATCGCTAAACATATAAGATACCCTTTTTATGAGTGTATATATTAGAAAAATATCTTGGTTGTTTTATGTGCAGTGGCAATGTCATTCCATGCGTTCTGTTTGGTAACCATGCAAAGCAATTGTACAAGGCAATCAAACCTGAACCTGATTCTATTCAGTATTGTGTTATGCGTTTATGTAAGATTGAAGGCTACCCAGGTTTTTTTACCTAATCTCTGTCATTATTATGTACTCTTTGTTTTAATTAATAGCAACTCACCTCTAACTGTATTTAGTTATACACTTTAAACATAGGTAAAAAGTTTGTCACATCTGTTGACGAAATAATGTTGACGAAATAACTGAGGTGCTTATTGACAATGATATTCCGGCCATTAAGAAGTGGGAATATTTTATGTAATTTTTAAATGAAATCAGTCCTACATAATATTAATCATTTGGATATAAATCTCTGACTAATTATTTTTCCGATCAATTGAAGGTACAAGTGGCATCTCTGAAGAATTTAGAATCATGATTAAGATCATCATTCGAGAAGTGAGTGATTTGCGATAGTTAGTTCGTTGATTTATATTTTATTTTGATTTAACGACTATTTGATTTAATTTGTATCATTAAGTGTTTTTCCATTTTATTTGATTATACAAATTCTCATACAAAACTATACAACAAAAAATCGTAATGCAAACTTATTCATAACCGGGGCCATTGAAGAAATCAACTGTAGATATTACATGTTCTTAATGTTGTTTTTAGAATAATGCATGACGATAACTATCTAACGATATATGTATAAATATCATTCACGTATGCACAAGTAATAGTACATATTAATCAATTTTATATATATATATAACTTCTATACTCATTAGTATCGCCTAGAATATATGTATAGTTACGGATCTAGATATTAATTTAAATACCTTAATATTTACTTAAAAAAATTATTTCTAAAATTTCTCAACAGACTTTCTTATATAAGATATTATGTTATATATTCTTCTAAAAACCAAAAAATCGTTTTTTTATAGATGAAGAAATATTACATATTATTTAAATATTCTACTTTACTAACTTAGAGCTAAATCAATAATCGATATATAGATGTAGATTGCAAATTGCAACTATGATATCATGGATTCAGAAGGTACGGATTTTCTTGATAACAGAGAATTAACAAATATTTTGGAATTACGGTGTGTTTTAGCTAAATGGTGAATCAAAGCTCGAATTCTTAGAAAGTTGAGCAAGTTTATTTCCCCATCCGTTCCAACGATCGATCTCATATTGGTAGACGAACGGGTTAGTGATCAAATTCGATTATTAATATATATTCAGCTCTTAGAAGTAAATGCATGCTATATTTGTGTAAGGTCTTTTTATTTTTATAAAAAAAATTCGCAGTGTTCTAAAATTCATTCAATAATTCCTAAGAAATTATGGCAACCATTTTGGACGAGAATTATTGTTGAGGATACTACACTTATCATTCAAACGTTTAATGTTCGTTTTGTACGAATTATCTTTGCGAAACATCTCATCCTCGGGAAATTTTGTTTACTGAGCAAACATCCCTAGAGAGGGCTGCCGGTAGGGTTGATAGTTTTTTCTTTCATTTTTTCCCATTCACTAAATTTTTTATGGGCGAACATAAAATTAATACAATCTTGGTAAGTGTGTTTAAAATTTTATTTTTTTAAATATATCATTCTTTGATTAATTCGTAACAATTTTTTTTGGGTTAGATGTCTTCGGAAGAGTTATTAATGTCGGTGCTCTGTAGCGATGGTATCTTCCATCAGGTTTCTCTTGAAAAAATATTCATTTTGATTTGATGGATATCAGGTTAGATACGTAAGTGCTTATTTTATTTGTTATAGAGAAGACAATAATTTAATGATGTGATTCATGTATTATATTATAATGTCTATGTCATGACCTTGATTGCAGAGGTGATATTTTACAGTGCAAATTGACTAATATGTATGCATGTGATTTTGTTACCGATTTTTCGATCAATTGGTTTAATTGCAACCATGATTATCCAGTAATCTGTGTCATACAATTTGGAATTCTTAGATTGCATGACGGTAATTACTCTATAAATTATTATAACAAATTTTTGAAAGGATACCAAAGAATAGAAGCCTCCATAACTATGTTTATATATGTTGACATTTGTGCATAGGCGAGTACATTTGTGAACAAGCTCATTGGTTTAGAATATTTATAGATCCTCAAGATGTCCATGTTCAAAGAATGAAGAGAGCAATTATTAACAAGAATATTTAATATTTTAAAATTTATATTTACAGATACAATATACTTTTTTATAGTTCGAATTATTTGCTAAGTAAGTTAACCGGTTTGTTAAGAATATTCTTAGCTATTGTCATCTGTTTTATTCATCCGCAAAACTTGATATTACAAGACGACTAAATAAATTTTCTTAGCTATTATCCTTCGTTTAGAAATTGCTTAGCTATTTTCCTGCGTTATATTTATCCCAAAAATTATATTACAAGTCGGACTACTCAATATTTTAAACATAAAATAATTTCTTCAAACAAGTTCGACCAAACAAGTTCGACCAAACCGAAGCTTGACTTGTGATATCGGTTTCTTTCCGCCAGAAACCGAACCTCTTTCTCGACAGACGAGTTGTAGTCTTTTCCCAGTCAGACGTCTATGAGATAGAAATTGTTATGAAATCAACACCGAAACCAACGTTCTCCTTAAAATTAAGGAACTCATAGGAATCGATCTCAAACAATCATCTCGCCGCCGACTGGCCTTTCTTGAAAGATAATGTTGTCTGTATTTCTCGCAAGAAGTTTCCCTGATAGTAAGCTGCACAGATGCGAACCGTGATGAAATTAACACAGATTAGAGGATCTTCACGTGGTAAAAAAAAATTATGAAACAGCGTTACAACGATTCCAAAACGGCCATCTCGCGACCAACCGATTTTCTCTGAACAACTTGCTAAAAGAGTAATTTGTTCCACGTCTTTCGGGACATGTCCACTCCGATAGATAATGCAGCCCCAAAAGTGAGACTATGTGAATTGGTGGGTAGAGAACAAGCACTGGTCTTAAGACTCTCTTACTTGTCTGGATGAGAAGGGATGGTGTGGATGAGATGAACAACTCTCTTGTTCAATTGGGCTGATTGACTCTCTCAATCTGTGGTTGAACAACTTATTTGAATCACACAAACAAGTTAATCCAAGGTTTCCTAGTGAATAGGTGAATCACACACTTATTCAAAAGAAGAGAAAAACTATAACAAAGAAACTCTCTTTGAATAGAAACTGAATAATACTTTATTGACTGATTGAAAGGTGAATAATACAATGAAACAAATCTAATCTTATATAGGCTAGATAAACACGTTCTAGTGAAGTTAACAAAGAAGGGAAATGAGACAATAAAAGGAAAAGAGTCGTTAGGCTTAATTGTTGGGATTCTCAGCCAAATAAAGAGATTTGTAGCTTTGCTTGTATCTGGTCAGATTGGGGAGTCTTCTAAGAGCCTTTGGATGTTTAGAATTGCCTGAATAAGTCCTTAACTCAAAACAACACTCTTTAGGAAGGAGCCGTTGGAATTGAATATCAAATGGCTCCAAAAAGGGCAAGTGATTCTTCAAATGATTGCGTGTATTCTGGTGTGGTCTGGAGCATCTTAGGACGTCTAGACTTGATGAAAATAATCTCAAAACGTTGTACCTTTGATAGGAAAAAGTTTGGTGCTGATTTGATCCCTTTAGTGTGAATGCATCCAAATAAGGCAAGTGTATCATCTCCTGGTTTAGAAGTTGAATAACTTTTAAACCATAATTCCTTTTGGACTGAATCCAATTCTCCATGAACCTCTGTTGAGTAAGGTTTCCAAAACAAATTGGTTTACAACTTGATTCATCCTGGTACGATCTGAACTCTCCAATAAGTGGTAGTTGGTCTCCAGCGGGTTCCTTGGAAATCTTCTGAGTTGTAATTTGCATATCTTCTTCATCTGAAAAGATTTTGCAACACTTCCACTTCTTGATGATTCCTTGATGAGTTAAGTTTCTGGAACAAGTTGATTTATTGCTTAAATATTCCTGGTTGAGTAGATATGCTCCAAGACATGCACATATGTCTCTAGTGGTCTCAAACTGCTTCTCTCCAAGGATCTTGGTTGGTTGATTTGTGTCCTCTCCATGCTCCTTGGTTGATGATGACTTGATGCCCTCATCAGATTTAGTACAGCCGGTTGCTCTAAATAAAAATAAATAAATATATATCAGGGTTCTTATATTCGAAGATCCAAAACAAAAGTATAAAAGCATGTAGTCACTTACGCGGAAAACAACCGATCTCGGAATAGCGGACCACAACATGTTATTGAAATTAACGACGCATCATATCGATCCAAATTAAGGATATGAGCGTCACCCTTAAGTTTGGAAGTGCGACAAACGGAAGGAACCATCCGGACAAATCTATTTAATGACGAGTTACCCCTTAGCAAAAAGATCATAAGTTCATCGACGAACTCGATCATGCATGACTCTGGAGGTCGACACTGATTCGAACTGAAGAAAAACGATGAAAATATTTGCATGTATAATTTAGGAATAAAGATAAAATCCAGAAAACAAATGGAAGTTTTGGTATAACCAAGGGAAAGGAAGAAATGAGTATGGTGAAGAGTGATGATAGTATATGCTATATTTAAAGCAGAAGAGATGATGGTTATCGAAGAGATTCTCACACATGTCAATCTTGATTTAAAGCAACACGACATTCTGTGTATGCGGAGCACATTCATTGGTTAAAGAAAATGTGGTTTAAATAAGCTTTATATTCTAAAATATACAAATATTAAACAAAAATATGTCAAACAAAAACCGAATGTTTATATACTAGTTATAGTTTTTCCATACATACAATGCTATAATATTTTCGTATCAGTATATATTATTCTTTTATGCATCCGATCCGAATATAATAATTCAGATATGCATATGAAACTATGAATTAAATCTTATACCATCTCGATATAAAAAAAAATTATAACAACTTTTATCTTGACACTAATCGAGAAATACACAAATTAATTAACAACAGAATAATGCACACACATGCGTGCGGGTCGATCACCTAGTTACATTTATGCAAGAAGAAAATGGCATTCAT
The DNA here is from genome assembly GCA_030180135.1 of Orychophragmus violaceus. Classification (NCBI taxonomy): domain Eukaryota; kingdom Viridiplantae; phylum Streptophyta; class Magnoliopsida; order Brassicales; family Brassicaceae; genus Orychophragmus; species Orychophragmus violaceus. The sequence goes on along the minus strand of CM058239.1, from coordinate 13,261,743 downwards.
TGTTATAGTAAAATAAACCCAATAATAGTATTTCAAAATACTACAAAAGTATTATCCAAATAAAACTTTGAATATAAATACTTGATTAGTTCAAGTACAAGTTCACAAGACTTTTGGAAAAGTGAATTGGCAATGAGTTCTTTTCGGGAACATATTGCCTTAGATGAGTTCTCTTCTATAAATACTTGAGATTTAGGTTTGGAAATACTTGAATGTTGATGTGAAGTTTATCAATACATGATACAACCATAGCAGATTTTATAGATTTTATCAAAATGAAACATATTACCTGAAAAGTTTCAGAGAATTAACTTATCTTCTTGGAAGGATTGGCTTTACCTCTGATTATGGTCGGCAATCACTATATTTGAAGAATGCTAGAACCCGATTGCATGAGTTTTCTTTTTGTAGGCTCACAAAATCTCTTTTTTCTCTTTCACTTGACTAATTTTTATAAAGTATTTTTTGTTGATAAGAAACAAGAATTACCCTAAAAATTAGTAGCCCATATTTTCTTAAAATATAATTAATATAAAAGGAAATTAGTAATTCATTTTAGGCTATTTTAAAGGATTCAAGTCAATGAACCGACGGAACAAAATCATTAGGTGGTTAACTCAAATTCAACCAAAATTATTAATTATTATATTTTTAAATCAGTGTTAATGATTGTATAATTATTAAAAACAAAACTTAAAATTGATTTTATGTTTTACTTATATAATTTCCTTAAAATAAATTTTATTAAGCCGGTGAAATATCATGGAGATAAACAATTATCAACATTATTAAATTCTAACAAAAATGACATAACCAAATTTGATAAAATGTTTTTAAAGATTTTTATGATGTTGTTTTATGTTAAGGAACTATAGTCAATAAATACATCATTTTCTTATTTTGCAGATAGCAAATTAGCCATAAACCATTTCAGCCAAAAGTAGTAATTATTTCATATTTTATGGTTATCTTTTGTGTATATATATTAGGAAGCTGTATATACAATTATGCAATGTTATTAAAATTTATAAATACAAATAATAAATCAAACAATCCAAATAACAATAAAGAATGAAAGAAAATGTAGAAAATGAAATTAAATACTAAAATTGACTAAATAATACAAATAAAAATAAAAAATATTAAATCACTGTTAAAATCTTGCTCTTTTTATTCTTTGTAGATTGTAATCCACTTGAGTTTGCAAAAGAAAATGTTAATTAAAAAAAATATATGATTTATTAACATTCGAACAGAAAAATATAAATTATTATCAAATAACTTAAATACTATTAAATATGAAATCCGAAAGTTAACAGTCTTGAAATTATTTAATATTTCGTCGCGTGATTAAAAAAATAAAAAATAACAAAATACTTATATAATAACAAAGAAACCACAATACTAAAACTAAAATAAAAAGTTTTTTTGTTTTTTGTTTTTATGTGTGTAAGTTAGCATGAGATATTAATGTTTTTTATAGAGAACTAGGTATATATCCGCGTTATCCCGCAGATTTATCGTAAAATATTTTTTTTCTAATTGTGTATTTCTAAAATAATATTTGCTTTAATTTTTTTTTTTACAGCTAATGTTGCATGGTTTTATTTTATTTTGCAAACCATAGAGTGAATTAGTTTAAGAATTGAAGAGAATACTTTTCGAATGAATAGAAACATTGAGAAGAAAAAATTAAACGAAGATTATCTACTACGTTTTATTTTATTAATATAAACAATGATCCAAATGTAATTTTTTACTAATTTATTCTTTTGTCCCGAATTTTTTCCGTCTATGTGCTCCATTTCTTTTCATTTACGTCATTTTTGGTTGATCTTCTTGTTTTTCTAAGATTCTATTTTACCAATGTATTATAGGTTTTACATAGATTCAAAATTTATAAAATTAATAAGAATGACTTTGAAAACTATAATATATATGTTTTAAAAACTAACATTTGTATATTGTCAAATACAAACAAAAAACAAATATAATTTACTATAATTATCTGTCTATTTTTTGAAAGAAACAATCTCAAAAAGTTTTTATTAAAATTTCAAATAGCAATTCGTTTTTAATAGAAAGTTTTTTCTCTCTCCAGCTGGTACACATCGTAGGAATGCTTCACCCATCATAGTCTTCTGACACCTGCAACAAATGATCCATAGTAGATGTCACGTTTCTGGTCGGTAGTATTTTCTTCTCACTTTAGTTAAACACTTCTTCCAAAGAATTGACATTAATCTTTCCATGGTCCATAGTAGATGTCATACGATCTGATAATTGCTAGAGAACAAAAAAAAAAACAGAATTTGATGGACCAAAATAGATTTTAGACAATCATGACTACTAATAATCTTTATCGGCCTTTCTTAATTGATCAGTAGTAAATCTGGTTCCTCTTCAAGTGATTTGATATACTACATAATATAAATGAATTGTTACATATTTTAGTTAAATGAAAATGCATTGTTGTAGTGCTGAGAACAAAATTTATCACAGGAAGGACGACACCTAAAGACATATTTACCAGATTGTTAGTTAAGATGCCAAAGGTATCGTTACTTTTCCTTGAGCTGATTTATTCTTATCTTGAACTTCTATGTGAAGAAGGTCGCCTTTAGTCTCGGGAAAGCTAATTGATGCTGGCATGATTGATCCCAACATCACTAATTGATGTTGTAGGCTGCAAGAAAAAAACTATAAACCAATGATAAATAGAAGAGTGACAAATGATATATCACATAACTGGTACAATATGGATACACGTATTGGTGTAGCTCGCTAACAAGACGACAAGGCCCGATAAGGAAGGCGAAATAGTTTTCATCTCTATATGTAGAAGATATTCCAGCATATAATCTGACCGGTACTAAAGTGGACCATAAACAAACACTTTCATGAAACAATAAAAGAGACGTGTACAGCTGGAGTTCTTAGACATTTTCAAACTCAAAAACCATGAACTCAACAAAAGGAGATTTAGTTGTATACTTGAGATGAAGAACAACTCTTTCGATGACTATAACTTCTCTCAATGCCTGCAGAGCTATATTCAGGGCTGTCTCTCGCTGCTCCATAGATTCATGTGCATATCAAAAGACACCTCTTAATATCACCAAAACATTTTGAAATACAGGTAAAGGACGACCCCATATAGTTTGTCACTCTTAACATTGTAGCCACTGAATCTAACATACAAATGTAATCAAATTTCTTGTAGACTCAAATAAAGATTTATGCAAAGAGAAATTGAATCACCTTGCTCAGTGTGCCGAGTCTTCCTGTTAAACATGAACTTTTCTCTTGTTTTTCTAGCTTACTATGCTTAGATTCATGCTTTGGAGATGCCAATTTCAAAGTAGACTTTGGAGCATCTCTTTCCTCTTCCACCAAAGCAGATGTTGTTGTTTCTCATCTAGTGCGTAAACTCATGATTGGTTTTCCTAGCCTGCAAATTCTCCATTGTTAAATTATCTCTTTTTCGAAATAACCCTTTTATGCAAAAGCCAAAAAGAGAGACTAAGAGAAAAACGTACCTGCAGAAGATTTATAAGGATTATGAAGAGCAGAAGAAACAAAGATCTACGTCTTCTCGCTATTGCAAACACTTCTACATCTCGGAAACTTCAGGCTTGGCGGAACAACATAGCTCTTCCTCATCATCTAAGCAGGGCTCTCTCCTTTAAATCAGCTATTTTCTCCAAAACCCTTCCTCCATACGAACACCTAACACCACCTGCTGATCTCCCTCTTGTCACCACCACCGGAGACGCCTCCGCGAATCTCGTTTCGCCACCCCTATGCTCTGCCGGCGTGCACTGATCAAAATCGGGAGACGAAATGTCACCGTTTTGACCCCAATACCCTTTTCTCGGTCTCAAAGTATACTCCTTCTCTGTCTTTCCCTCCTTCAGAATCCCATCAACTTCATATTTTTCTCGATATTGAACCTTACGGCATTTTACAACAGTATTTTATCTCCTACCCCTTTATTCCTCGGCATAACAGTGGTATTCATAGTGGTACCAATTTCTTCGGCATAACAATGGTATTCATACCGTAGAATAAAGGGTGGCGAGAAAAATACCATAAAGGGAGCTGATCATTCGGATTTTGGAGAATAGCTAGCTGAGAAGAATAAGTCTTTTCATGTTCTTCAATTCACTCCACTACAATAAAAGGTCAGATTCACTCGACTACAAGGAAAATTATAAATCACAAGAAGCAATCGTTCAATTCACTCAACTTATCAATCGCTATTGCAGACTTTTTCAAGAAATCCCGTGAGATCGGAAGAGACGTTTTAGGGCTTTGAAAAAGGAGTTTCTTGGACTGAGATGCGTCCATGTTAGGTATTTCAGATCAATCCCTTAGCACCGATTTATTCAAGATCGATTCAATTGTTGAGTGTATGAACTAAAACCTTAAAGAACACACAAGATTGTTGACCCAGACTTCACGTGTTAGGATACTGTCTGGGGGAAGAACAAAATTTCCATGCTTCCATTATAACTCGGCTTAGACCTTACAAACGCTTAACAATGGTTGTTACACTTGCAGGTACATGAGAAGCCGATTGCAGAGTTTGGGATGCGAGATACCTCTGATGCCTTCAGACGATGATGAAGACGATCTTCTCGCAAGATCAGATGCAGAACCCGAAGCCGGTGAATCCAAGGAAACAGCTCTGGAGATCTCGTCGGAGAAGAAGACTTGACCGCTCTCTTTTTTCTCTCTCTCTCCTCTGTTTTCTTGTTGTAACGACTTAGTTCTTTCGTGTAACGAACTTACGCGCCTTCATTTAAACGAGCTCGAACACTTAACCGGACTCACCAAATAAGCCTTGGGCTTTAGCTGTTTAAACCGTCACTCAAAGTGGCTGGCCCAACTAGCTGTACGAATCAGCTCAAGCCCAACACTGGTCAGTATGACCAAAACGACAATACTCCGACAAACTCCACCTTTGTCGTCTTTGGTCGTATCCACTCTTCGAGCTCAGCTTAGACAGAAACCCTAAAGGGGCGAAATCGAAATTGACCTTTCGAATCGCTGCAATGGAAGCTTGTTCTCCCTCTCCGTCAGCACCCTCAAGTATAGATTCCGACGGTGTGCTCATCTATGACCTGGAACCACCCCAGTCTCCGAGCTTAATCCCTCCACCGGAATCTCCTGTAATCAGATTCCACCTTTCTCCTTGTAAGTTACCTCTTACACCAATCTGATCTTGTGCCTCCTGATAACCTCCAACCTACTTGACAGAGACATTAACCCTTTCTTATGACTGACCTTGATACAGCTCCAGAAGAACGAGAAGAATACGATGCCCTTACTTCAGACTCCAAGTAAGAAACTTTTTCTTCTTTATGTCGTTTACAAACTTCCCGAGAGTTACCAAAGAATGATTATTTGACTAACCAACTTCTCCTCTCATGTGACTACTCGACGAGATGACCCAAATGACAGAGCCCTCTCGGAGTACCTGCTGCGACGATCACGGAATGACTTTCAGCGTTATGAGGCACTTCTCGAACGCATTTCCAGGTATACTCTTAGTTAACATGTCAGCAGGATTTAGAGTAGTGTGTATCTTGAGTACCTGAACCAAACCTTCATCAATAATGTCCCTGATGAAATGAATTTTCGTGGCTACGTGCTTAGTACGGTCATGGTGAACTGAATTTTTAGCTAAGCAGATTACACTCTGAGAGTCGCAATGTAGTTTGAAGTAGTCTGACTTAAAGCCTAACTCACTGCAAAATTCTCTAAGCCATAACCCCTCCTTGGTAGCCTCAGACAGAGCCATGTACTCTGCTTATGTAGTGGACAATGCCACCACATGTTGGAGTGATGATCTCCAACTAACCGTGTTTCCTCATACTTAGAACACATATCCAGTTACTGACCTTCGCTTGTCAAGGTCAATAGCATAGTCTGAGTCGCAAAACCCTTCAATGTTGAAGTGTCCCTCTTTAGTGAATGTGAGATATGTCTCTGAAGCTACTTTAAGATACCTTAAGATCCATTTGACGGCTGCCCAATGATCCTTACTTGGCTTGGACATGAACATGCTCACAAGCCCCACTGCAAAACCAAGATCTGGTCTAGAGCCGACCATGGCGTACATCAAACTACCCACTGCAATTGCATAGGGAATATAATCCATTTCCGGTGCAACCTCTCTCCATTCCTTGTCAGTTAAGCTCTTTAGCTTAAACTGAGATGTAACCGGTGTACACACTGGTTTGCAGTCCTGCATCTCAAAGGTCTCTAGAACCTGTTTGATGTAGTTTTCCTGAGATAGTTTTAGTGTCCCTTTCTTTCTGTTCCTTAGAATGTCCATTCCTAGGATCCTTGAAGCCTGACCTAAATCTTTCATCTCAAATTCCATTTTCAGATTCTCCTTGAGCTTGTTTATCTTATCCATGCTCTTTGCAGCAATCAGCATATCGTCCACATAGAGTAACAAGTAGACTCCTTCTTCAATTGAAGTTCCTTTCAGATAAACACAGGGATCTTTAACACATCTCATAAAGCCTTGACCTTTTATGAATGTGTTGAACCTCTGATTCCATTGCCTTGGAGATTGCTTTAGTCTATAAAGTGATTTCTTTAGAAGGCAAACCTTGTTCTCGTCTCCTTTCTTGATGAAACCCTCTGGTTGTTCCATGTAGATGGTTTCTTCAAGTTTCCCATGTAAGAAGGCTGTTTTTACGTCCATCTGATCCAGTTCCAAGTCCCCATTAACTATAGCTGATAGTATGATCCGGATAGACACATGTTTGACTACAGGAGAGAAAATCTCATTGTAGTCAATTACTTCTACTTGAGTGAACCCTTTAGCCACTAACATGGCCTTGTGTCTTGGTTTTTCAACCCCTGGTATGCCTTCCTTTAGCTTGAAGATCCACTTAGAGCCCACTATCCTTTTCCTGTCTGGTTTCTCAACTATAACCCAGGTGTTGTTCTTGTCAAGAGACTGCTTCTCTTCAACCATAGCTTCATGCCACCTTTTCCAGTCCTTACTCCTTTTGGCTTCAGCTACTGTTTTAGGTTCATCAAGCTTTATGTCTTTAGCGCATGCTAAAGCATATGCTACAAAGTCTCCACTCTCAAACCTGGTCGGCTTCTTCTTTTTTCTTGTTTGTCTGTCTCGAGCCAGAAGATATCCCTGCAGGTTCTGGTTGTCCTCACAGCCTGTCTGATCCTGGTCATCTTCTTCCTCACTGTTTGAGTCAGATTCTAATTCTGATTCTGTTTCCTGCTCTGAACTGACTCCACCTCCACCGGTGTGGTCTTCATGTTCTGAAGTGTCTCCACCTTCTCTAGGAGATTCTTCATTGTCTGAGCTTCTTACATCCTCCTGAATGTTTTCTGAGGAAGGTCCCTGGATTAGATCTGGTCTGAATGAAACCTTTTTCTTACCTTTTGGCTTTCCTGAGACCTTGACTTCTGATTCTTTGTATAGCTTCTCTTCGTCAAATACCACATTTCTGCTGATAGTTGACTTCATCTCTGTTGGAAGCCATATCCTATATCCCTTTGTGCCCTGTGGATATCCCATGAATATTCCCTTTATGGCTCTTGGACTGATCTTTTCTTGATTGATATGGACATAGGTTGTGCAACCAAACCTCCTCAAGTGTCCATAGTCCACTTTTGTTCCTGTCCAAACTTCTTCTGGAATCTTGAATTCTATAGATGAGTTTGGAGTCATGTTGATCAAGTAGACTGCCGTAGATGCTGCTTCAGCCCAGAACCTCTTTTCTAACCCTGATTCAGCAAGCATGCACCTGATCTTGTCTGCTATAGTCATGTTCATCCGTTCTGCTACCCCGTTCTGTTGAGGGGTGTAAGTGTTGGGAATGTCCTGAAATCTATTGTACTTGCTCTAAGTGAAAGTCGTACTGTCGAGATGAGACAATCATATGACACTGGGTACTCATAATGCTTTGCTAGAAGCCACTTATGATCAATGAGTTGAGAACTCATTGCTAGTGTTATATGATCCTACAGGGTCACACACCTAAGCAAACTGGACGTTGAACATGAGGTTGATCATTAATGTAATGATCGGGTGAATGCATATTAGATATGCATTCAATACTAAGTTTCTGGAATAGTGTCGATCGACATAATAAGTATGTCGGTCGACACAGATCGACCGTGTCGATCGACACATAGAGTGTGTCGGTCGACACGACTCGCGGATTACCAAATTAAATCGGTTTAATTGTTGGTTAATTCCGTTGTAGTTTAAGTCGACATATATAAGATATATGGTCGACCTAAACTTGAATCTAACCTAAGTCACAGCCACCAGAAACTAGAGAGAAACCTCGTGAGAGATCTGATCTCTATAGGCACTAGCATCCCTCCTGTTCAGTTTGTGTGCGTGTGGATACCAGTAGAGGCGCAGCATTTGAGGCGCTCTGGATCTCGATTATCTGCAAATCTTCCGCTGCTAATCACCAGGTAATCTCCAGATCTGATAGATTCAATTACATGAACCCTAGATCCTAGGCTCGGAATTCAGACCAGGATTGCCTAATTGGATTAGGATCTGCTAGGAATTCCCTTCAGTGGTATCAGAGCTTTAGGGTTCCATTGAATCTATGGCATGTTGATTAGATTGGTTGAATCTGGATCTCTGTATAGTTGATACAAGCATGCTGAAATTCGTTTTTGATTAAATTCTAGTCTTAGGGTTTTAATTTGAAAAACGATTAGGGTTTATCGCCCTGTGTCGATCGACACCAAACGGGTATCGGTCGACACATAAGGATAACCCGAATAAAACTTTTCGCCTAGTGTCGATCGACACAAGAGTTGTGTCGGTCGACACAAACCTCGCGAAATTGATAAATCGGTTCAATTGGATTGGACCGGTTATCGAGCTTGGTTAAATGGTTTAATTGCGATTGGTTTGATTAGGTTGGTATCGACCGATGCTAATGTAGCATCGATCGACACTGACCGGTATTCAAAACCGGATCAATTGGATTGATCGGTTATCGCGGATTGCTTTTGGTTATTCTACATCGATCGACACTATAGTAGTGTCGGTCGACATCAGATTCGATGATTGGGTTATGGAACCTGCAATCACAGAACCAAAGCAAGACAGATCATTTAATTATAAGAATTAAATGATATCTTCATATTTTAGACTTTTTTTAGTTTGTTCTTAGTTCATGTTTTGTTGTTTTTAGCATTGTATCATTTATGTTTTCATGAGTTTTATTTCATTTAGATGTTTAGGAATCTTGAGTTTGGATTTTGCATTGTATGGTCTTTTCTTGCATCTTTTAGGTGACTTGGGAGCTTTGGAGGAGTCATTGGATGAATGGTGATGAATGATCAAAATGATGTTCTTGAAAGATCGAGTGAAATGAGGCCTTTCCGTGCATATTTAGCTTCTGGAGCATCAAATAGAAGTTGTATGAAATTGAGTTAGCTTTCCAATGGAGGTGGTTTCAAGTCATTTGGAGCTATATTCGAGAAGTTATGTCTGATTTACTAGCCAGCGGTTTGTGCAGCGGGCAGAATGAAACAGCTGTGTTTTCCGAAGATTTGGCCGTGTGCCTTGCGGTTTGCCCAGCGGGCAAATGCAAACCGCTGGGAGACCCAGATTTCTGAAAATTTTGTGTTGACCAGCCTTTGACCAAGCTTTTTTACCCAAACTTTGTTTGGGTCGATCCAGACTTGTTGGGTTGACCCAGTTCGACCTTTTTTACTATAAATGCTTAATTTTGGGTTTCTAAAACTCTAAGCTACCTAAGCCTAGTTTTCTCTCTTCTTATGTTTATGATTTAGGATTTGTAAACTTTTAATTTTGAGTTTTAATTAAGTATTTATCTTGTTTCTCTTAATCTCTCTTTTTATCTATGATTTCTCATATCTCTCTTATGATTAGGGAGTAGAGTTTTTGGGTTTTGTGGATGAGGTTGATTTAGGAGGTTTATGTGATGATTAGTGATGCTTAGGACTTATTTATGAATGATCCTTCTCTAATTAGTTGATCTCTATGCTAGGTTGCAAGAAATTGTTGAATCTAGATGCTAGGCTTTTTTCATGCCCGAAAGGTGTTCGATGAAATGCTTGAATGAACTCTTTAGAGGATTTTCACATCTTAGCCTAAGAGATTAGTTGTCTAAGGTGATTATTGGTAATGAGAACTTGTTTGCATTGATTGTTTATCTCCTAATCACAAATGAGAATTTGATCTTGATTAGGGATTAGACAAAGGGATTAGTGCCAAGAGATTGGATTAGTATAATGATTAGTGTTCTTAGCCTAAGGATTAGCTTTGCTAAAAGGTATTTGATGGATACTAATGCATGCTTGTCTTGTAATTTGCAAATGAGAATTGAATGATTGCTTGATTAGCATAGGAGTTATGATCATGAGAATGTAATTAGCTTAATTATGATCATTAGCCTTGTTTAGCAATGTTTGATTGATTGAAGCATCATTTATTGTCTCTAGATCACCTAGTCTCCATAGCCTCATCTTAGGACCCTTCTTTTATCTTGTTTAGTTCTTTATTTGCTTTATTGCTTTCTTGTTTGTTTAGGATTCTTAGTTAAACCTTCTTTTATCCATTTGGCTTAGCTCAAGTAGTATTTTGCATTCCTAATGTGTTGTTCTTCTTGCCTCCCTGGATTGATACCTTAAGTACTACAATGATAGGAGTAGACTTGAGGAATTGATCTAGATAATTACGAAAAAGTCTATCATCAATTTGGCGCCGTTGCCGGGGAGGTGTAGCAATAGCCATTAGGATTTAGATTCTACTTTAGACTAAGCTTTTATTTTGTTTTAGTTTGTGTGGTTACTAACTTTCTTTCAAGTGTTTGTTATTTTTGCAAGGTGCAAATCACAAGGAAGAGAGCATGGCTTCAGAGATAGCTTCTATGTTGAGGACTATGTTGGAAGCTCAAGAAAGAGAGATGGCTTGGGACCCTACAAGTCATCATAGTTTTGAAAGCACATCCACTTGTCAAGGTGATCTTCCAAATGAGTACTCTTCTCATGAGTACCAATATGGATATGGTGATGGATACCAACCTTGGAACATGGAGCATGAGCTTGAAGCAACTTACTCCTCCCAATCATGTGATGAAGAGTTTCTCAACTGAGCAAGGATGGCATTGGAAGGACAAGAGAGGTATAATGAGAGCATAAAGAATATCAACACTGTTTTTGCTCAATTGCCTCAAGATGCAAGCATTGTTGAGCCAACACATGAGGAGAATGCTCAAGTCCAAGATGAATTCTTGAAAGAAGCTTACTCTTTCCAATCATGTGATCAAGAGCTTCTCAACTTGGCAAGGATGGCATTAGAAGGACAAGAGAGGTATAATGAGAGCTTAAGGATGATCAACATTGATTGTGCTCATTTGCCTCAAGATACAAGCATTGTTGAGCCAACACATGAGGAGAATGCTCAAGTCAAAGATGAGTTCTTGAAAGAAGCTGAAGAGACTATCAAAGAATTTGAAATGCTTATTGGTTGAATTGTTGGTGAAGACCTTGTGATAAGGTATGAAGATGAGTATGAGGAAGAGACATTCATGGGTCATTCAACCAATAGCAATAATGAAGGAGTAAGAGAAGTTGTGAGAGATGGGAAGAGCCTTATGAAGATGGATTGGTTGTCGAGTGCAAGGAGATAAAGGAAGAGAGCACACAAGATGAGCTCTCAATCATGGAATAGGAACCAAAGCAACCAAATCCCAATCAAGAGCTAATTGGAGGAAATCTTATGGAGAAACAAGATGGTCCCAATGAAAAATCCTTCAAGGAGGATGAAGAATATGGATCTCCAATGGCTCAAACCTTTCACAAGATTATTTGTATAGTCTCTACCACACCATTGAGCTTTCATGATCTAAGGAAGATCCCTTTTGAGGAGATAAGGATGAAAGAGTTTAGGGGGTGGTTTTATGATGAGTATGATCCCGGTGATACAAACTCATGCCACATCCCTAACCAAAAAGAGTGAAGGGATAGTCAAGCTAAGTGACTCAAAACAAGCTCTCTTGGGAGGAATTCCCATGTCTATCCTTTTTGGGGAGCTTTGGGGTAAATGCAAAGAAGAAGGGAATGAGTTTTGGGTGCAAAGAGACTTCAATGCTAAATCAAAGGATGAGAAGCCTATGCAATGGTCTAAGTTTGGGGGAGTCTTGTGCCACATTCGAAGATGCATCCACCTCCCATTCCTCCTCTCCATTCCACTCTCCAAGTAACATTCCAACTTTTGTCTTTTTGATTTTGCATTTTTGATTTAGTCTTTTGTCTCTTTCCCTTGCTTCTTTCACACAAGGGACTGTGTGATTTAAGTTTGGGGGAGGAGACTAGTTGCTAATAATGTGTTTTGTGATCTTATTTTATCTTTTGCATCCCTTGAGTCTCATGCATTCATCTAAGGCATAGAAAATCCCTAAAAATTTGAAAAATTTGAAAACTTTTCACAAAAAAAAAGCATGCATTATCATCTTAGGATTTCATTTCATTTTTCATAAAGTTTTGATGAAACTTCCACTTGAGTGTCAACTCATGAGCTTGAATTAATGCCCTCTTTAGGAGTTGTAAATGCATTTGAGTAAATTTGAAGTTAAGGATGCACCATGTTTGGATCTCACTAGCTTGAAAGTTAGACCTCATTGTTGATACATGTCACCCCTTGTAACACAACTCTAATAAACTTGGACTTAATTTGAACTTTCAATTACTCTCTCTTGGAACTTAGATTTCTCACCAATTGTAACTCTAAAACAATCATGCTTGCTTATTCCTTTTGACATTCTTACAAGCATTGATTGGCCATTTACATCACTTAATGGTACCTTCACCTTGAACCTTAGCCCATTGTTATTTTCCCCTTGTTGATTCTTGAGTGAGGCATCTTGTTGATAATGCAAACTTGTGCAAAATTTTGAATTGATAGGAGAACGACAAGAACTCACTTCCATGCGCCAATTGCATTGATTGGCTAGATCTAGGATAGGACTTGGGATGAGTTTTTGCTTTCATTTGATGGGTTTGATGGTGAGAGATCATTTCTTGAGTGAGTTGAAAAGAATAGAGTGATTTGAGAGCAAGAAAAGTAAAGAAAAATCCATGAGGCATGAGTGTTCAAAGGAAAAGTTTAGGAAGTATAAATGAAGTAATAGCTCTAAGTTCTTAATGCAAATAAGTCCTCTAAGAGATAAAAGCAAAGAGAAGAGAAAATGAAAAGAAAAGAGAATATTAAAGAGAAAAGAAAAGAGCTAAGTGTTGAAAAAGAAACTTCCTAATTTGTAAAAAGAGTGAAAAAGAAAAGAGTGGGGTGTGATTTTAAAGATTCAAGAGTGGGTTTGGAATTGGGTTTATGCTTTGGGTTTTGGGATTTAAGCTAAAGAAAGGGTAGAACATGGAAGTGGATGCTTGTATGCATGAATTTTTCTCTTTCTTCCTACTTTTGCATAAAGTCTTGTGTTCCTTTTATTGAGATAAGCCACTAAACAATTGTAACTCTCACCAAAATCCATGCTAGCCTCTTTGACACCTTGCCCTTTGGTTTGTGGTTCATGTTTCCAAGTAGAGAGTCCACCAAACACCTAATTGAATGTTAAAGAGTTGTATTGCTTTGGTTGCTTGTTATTGCTTTGATGGTTTGATTATTAGTGCGAAATGTTTGATGAGCATGGCTAACTCTTTTGGAGTAGAGATTGTTTGTGCATTTGCAACTACTTTGAAGGGCATTGAATTGAATTCCTTTGTTGACATTTCTCGGATTTCATCTTCCATTTTCAAACCTTTCTTCCCTCTTATCTTTGATTGTTTTCTTGCGGACAAGCAAACGATAAGTTTGGGAGAATTGATATCTTCATATTTTAGACTTTTTTAGTTTGTTCTTAGTTCATGTTTTGTTGTTTTTAGCATTGTATCATTTATGTTTTCATGAGTTTTATTTCATTTAGATGTTTAGGAATCTTGAGTTTGGATTTTGCATTGTATGGTCTTTTCTTGCATCTTTTAGGTGACTTTGGAGCTTTGGAGGAGTCATTGGATGAATGGTGATGAATGATCAAAATGATGTTCTTGAAAGATCGAGTGAAATGAGGCCTTTCCGTGCATATTTAGCTTCTGGAGCATCAAATAGAAGTTGTATGAAATTGAGTTAGCTTTCCAATGGAGGTGGTTTCAAGTCATTTGGAGCTATATTCGAGAAGTTATGTCTGATTTACTAGCCAGCGGTTTGTGCAGCGGGCAGAATGAAACAGCTGTGTTTTCCGAAGATTTGGCCGTGTGCCTTGCGGTTTGCCCAGCGGGCAAATGCAAACCGCTGGGAGACCCAGATTTCTGAAAATTTTGTGTTGACCAGCCTTTGACCAAGCTTTTTTACCCAAACTTTGTTTGGGTCGATCCAGACTTGTTGGGTTGACCCAGTTCGACCTTTTTTACTATAAATGCTTAATTTTGGGTTTCTAAAACTCTAAGCTACCTAAGCCTAGTTTTCTCTCTTCTTATGTTTATGATTTAGGATTTGTAAACTTTTAATTTTGAGTTTTAATTAAGTATTTATCTTGTTTCTCTTAATCTCTCTTTTTATCTATGATTTCTCATATCTCTCTTATGATTAGGGAGTAGAGTTTTTGGGTTTTGTGGATGAGGTTGATTTAGGAGGTTTATGTGATGATTAGTGATGCTTAGGACTTATTTATGAATGATCCTTCTCTAATTAGTTGATCTCTATGCTAGGTTGCAAGAAATTGTTGAATCTAGATGCTAGGCTTTTTTCATGCCCGAAAGGTGTTCGATGAAATGCTTGAATGAACTCTTTAGAGGATTTTCACATCTTAGCCTAAGAGATTAGTTGTCTAAGGTGATTATTGGTAATGAGAACTTGTTTGCATTGATTGTTTATCTCCTAATCACAAATGAGAATTTGATCTTGATTAGGGATTAGACAAAGGGATTAGTGCCAAGAGATTGGATTAGTATAATGATTAGTGTTCTTAGCCTAAGGATTAGCTTTGCTAAAAGGTATTTGATGGATACTAATGCATGCTTGTCTTGTAATTTGCAAATGAGAATTGAATGATTGCTTGATTAGCATAGGAGTTATGATCATGAGAATGTGATTAGCTTAATTATGATCATTAGCCTTGTTTAGCAATGTTTGATTGATTGAAGCATCATTTATTGTCTCTAGATCACCTAGTCTCCATAGCCTCATCTTAGGACCCTTCTTTTATCTTGTTTAGTTCTTTATTTGCTTTATTGCTTTCTTGTTTGTTTAGGATTCTTAGTTAAACCTTCTTTTATCCATTTGGCTTAGCTCAAGTAGTATTTTGCATTCCTAATGTGTTGTTCTTCTTGCCTCCCTGGATTGATACCTTAAGTACTACAATGATAGGAGTAGACTTGAGGAATTGATCTAGATCATTACGAAAAAGTCTATCATCATTAAAACATAATAAAACTGAACGTTTTAAAGGTTCCGTTCCTCAACCAAATATCAAGTGATACTTGATGTCTTTCCAATCTTGTCAACTGTCAAGACTCGTTTCATTGAGTGATAGGCTTGCAGTGCAAGGTGTCCACAATTACATGAGTAAGGCAGGAAGTAATCGTGTTGATGGGCTTGCAGTGCAAGGCGTCAACAATTACATGACTGAAAAGATTGGTTTACTTGACTGGGCCATCAAAATCGTTTTGGGCTCAGATACATCAGGTGGATTGGACATAAGATGTCAATCCACAACCAAGAGTTATATTGGATATAACTAGCAAGGTTGTTGCTTACCTAGATAGCTAAATTTGGGTGATAGCCAGTGGCTCACTCAAGTTTAGTGAAGTATGGGTCTTGGATCATTATATTCATCTGAGGAAACATTGTTTGAATATAATGCGAGTTTTCTTAATTGTTAAGACTTCTCATTTCTTGAACATCATAACTAAAACTTCCCTTGTTTTCCAGCTATGTCTAACTCAAACCATCGTAACAATTTCTCCCTGCGATCCGTCCTTGAGAAGGACAAGTTAAATGGATCGAACTTTCTTGAATGGTATCGGAACTTGAGAATTGTTCTCAAGCAGGAGAAGAAGGACTATGTCCTTGAGAAAGTTCTCCCTAAGAAGTACCGAGCCAATGCCTGGCAGTCAGATAAGGATACTTGGGATAAGCATTCTAATGATGCGGTGGATGTGAGTTGTCTCATGTTGGCTACCATGAACTCGGAATTGCAGAAGCAATATGAGTACGTGGAGTCGCCAAAAGAGATGATCACTGGCCTGAAAAGTATGTTTCAGGAGCAGGCACGAACTCAGAGATACCAGACGGTTAGGTCTCTGATTGAGTGCAAGCTACCAAAGGGCGAACCAGTTAGTCCTCATGTCATTAAGATGATGGGTTTTATTGATAACCTGGAGAAACTGGATTGTCCCATTAGCCAAGAGTTGGCTACTGACATCATTCTACAGTCACTACCGTCAAGCTATGATCAGTTTGTTATGAACTATAACATGAACAACTTGACGGAAACGTTGACTGAATTGCATGGGATGCGTAAGACTGTTGAACCTAACATCAAGAAGGACACCCCAGATGTCCTTATGGTACAAAAGGGTAAAAAGTTTAAGAAACTTGGTAAGAACAAAGGTGATGGCAAGACGAGCTCGATTGTGAATCCAAGCGAGTCTGGCCATGCTCCTAAGGTTAAAACCAGTCCTTCTGAAGATGTTAAGTGCCATTATTGTAATGGTTATGGGCATTTGAAAAGAAACTGCAATAAATTCTTGGAAGATTATGAGAAGTGAAGAAGACGTACGAGACTTCTTCTTCAGGTATTATGTTATAGAAGTAAATGTTACTTCTTATAGTCCTACTTATTGGGTATTTGATGCCAGTTGTAGTACTCATATTTTGTGAAAATGTGAAGGGCCTGAGCAAAAGTAGGACTATGGAGAAAGGACAAGTGGATCTACGCGTGGAAATGGAGCAAGAGTTGCTGCATTAGCCGTAGGAGTATTTCATTTGTTTTCTTTTATGGCATGTTTTGAACGTAAAACTGCTACTATGTATCTGCTATGAGCAGAAAGATTATTTCTAATACTTGTTTGGATATGAAAGGATATCAGTTTTCAAATTAAGAATAAGTGTTATTCATTTGATTACAATGATATATTTTATAGTAGCAATCCATTAGAGAATGGACTTTATGTTCTAAACCAGAATGTGCATAAATATAACATTAATACCAAGAGATTCAAGTCAAATGATACGAATCAAACTTCTCTCTAGCATTGTCGTTTTGGGCCACATAAATGAGAAACAGATTCAGAAGCTCCATAGTGATGGAATTTTGGGCTCATCTGATTATGAATCATAATGGGTAAAATGAATCTTGTTTATTGGGTAAAATGACAAAGGCCCCTTTCGAAAAGGGTAGTGTCGATCGACACAAACGGTATGTCGGTCGACACACGTCGCGAACGGATTAAAATGAAAGGGCCTGAGGCTTATTGGGCTTTATACATACGGATGTAAATGGCCCGATGAGCGCAAATGCTAGAGAAAATTTTCAGTACTTAATTAACTTTACTGATGTTTTCAGTAGGTACAGTTATATCTTATTAATAAGACATAAGTCAGAATCTTTTGAAAAGTTCAAAGAGGTCTAGAATGAAGTACAGAATCAATTTGGCAAAAGTATTAAAGCTCTACGATGAGATCATGGAGGTGAATACTTAAGTCAAGAATGTAGTGATCATCTGAGAGATTGTGAAAGTATTTCACAAGTCACTCCTCCTGAATCGGACTTTATTAGATATGGTTCGATCAATGATGAGTCACTTAGATCTTCCAATATCCTTCCAAGAATACACTCTAAAATTGTCTGAGTTTACATTAAATAGTGTTCCATCAAAATCAGTTACAGAGATACCACATGAGATGTGGAATGTAAATGTTTCTGATTTATCCATCATGGAGATTTGGAGTTGTGAGGCTTATATAAAACGTTTAATCTCTGATAAGCTCACATCCAAATCTGATAACTGCTACTTCGTTGGTTGTCCTAACAAAACCCAAGCCATGTTACTTTTACAACCAGTTCGAGAACAAATGGTTTGTTGCTCGGAACTATGTTCTCTTGAGAAAGACTTTCTTTCCAAGAAGAACAGTGGGAGTAAAAGTACAACTCGAAGAAATTCGAAAATCACAGGAGACTGCTCAACCTGATGAGGAAGAGCAGCAGTTGGATCTACAAAGAGTTGTAGAACCTGCACCGGTGGTGCCTAGAGTTTATAAAGGATATGGTGAATGTATATTCGATATACATTTAAATGGCGAGTTTCTGAAGAAGTGTCGATCGACACAAAGGTTGTATCGATCGACACAGATCGCGAACCAAAATATTTTGGTTTATGATTTAATTAACTACGGTTTAAATCTTGGTTAATTAGATCGTGGTAAAAGTCTACATATGAGATATGTGCGTGACTTTTAACACAAGACTGAAGCTCGCAGATCCAAAAGGATCCGTCACGAACCCGAGAAATGGGGATTTCTCGTAACCAATTGCCGTGATCTACTGATCATCGAAAGTGACGGGCCTGCGAATTTTGAAGTAGCAATGATGGGCCTTGACTCCGAAAGTGGTTGAAAGCCGCTGAATCCGGAATAGCGATGTCCAAAGCTGGATTGGTGGAAAAAGGTTTCAAGAAAATTCATGGTATTAACTGTGAAGAAACTTAATCTCAGACACCATGCTTATGTCCATTCGGATTCTCCTAGCAACCGCCACTCATAATGGTTATGAGATCTGGCAGATGGATGTGAAAACAGTTTTCCTTAATGGAATTATGAAAAAGGATGTGTACCTGACACAACCTGAAGTTTTCATTGATCCTAATGAAGCTAGGAAGATATGCAAGCTTCATCAATCCATTTATGGATTAAAGCAAGCATCTCGGAGTTGGAATCTTCGTTTTGATAAAGTAGTCAAAAGGTTTGACTTTATCAGAAACGAAGAGGAACCGAGTGTTTACAAGAAGACTAGTGGGAGCGCAGTTTCATTTCTAGTATTGTATGTTGATAACATACTACTTCTCGGAAATGAAGTTCCATTGTTTCAGTCTGTTAAGACTTGATTCGAAAGTTGTTTTTCGATAAAATTATGGGAGAAACCGTGTACATTCTTGGAATAAGAATCTATAGAGATAGATTGGATAAGCTAATTGGATTGTGTCAAGATACTTATAGTGATAAGGCCTTGCACATGTCCAATATGCAGGATTCCAAGAAGGGCTTTGTGCAAATGACTCTTTGTATTACTCTTAGCAAGACACAGTGTCTTTCGACACACGCTGAGCAAGAGCGAATAAGGGTCAGACTACTGCTAAAGGCATTAGATGTCTTAAGATGTGATCTTAATTTTAGTGGGAGTCATTGTTATTAATTTTAGTTATGATATGATGTTCGTATAAACATAATTCGATTATGTTATTGAAATCTGACATCTGTATTATTTAATAATGGTTATTAAATAATAGTCCCAAAGTAATTTATGACATTTTATAGGTCATCAAGTATGTGACTTGATCATGAAACCCTATAGATAATAAATGACATAAATTATTTTGGTCCCTGGTCGAGGTTGTTAAAGTGGGACATTAACAACCGCATGAGACTAGTATGTGAGGTGACTGATGACTAAGTTTCATGGAGTCATTAATAAGAGTATTAAAGTCAATCACATAGATATGTGTTGGAGAACACATGATCGGACATGACCCACTGATGGGAACTCTACGGGATAGTTATATAAGTGTCATGAGAGTTTTCATTACGACTATAGAGTATAGTCCTTAGACCTGAGTTCATCATGTTTTCTTACATGTGAATTGGTCCGCTTTGACCTTGTCAAACGTCAGCCGTAACTGGTGATCATAAAGACATTGATTGGGCGTATCATGAAGCGTGTGAAGGAACAGGGATGGAAAAAGATGGGAATTGTCCCTCCTATATAACAGGAGATAAATATCTCAGGGCCCATCGAAGATTTGATACTGAGAAATGTGTGGCCACACTCAAACGAGGTGATTGTCAGTCGTTTGTCTTGTCAGTATAAATCGGAATTCGATGAACATGATTTTGGCTTAATAAGGATGACACGGATCTTGCCTTATGCCAAATCGAGATATAGTGACGAAGGGATTATAGGAATAGATGATTCCAGTACAAGTGGGAGATTGTTGGGAATGTCCTGAAATCTATTGTACTTGCTCTAAGTGAAAGTCGTACTGTCGAGATGAGACAATCATATGACACTGGGTACTCATAATGCTTTGCTAGAAGCCACTTATGATCAATGAGTTGAGAACTCATTGCTAGTGTTATATGATCCTACAGGGTCACACACCTAAGCAAATTGGATGTTGAACATGAGGTTGATCATTAATGTAATGATCGGGTGAATGCATATTAGATATGCATTCAATACTAAGTTTCTGGAATAGTGTCGATCGATATAATAAGTATGTCGGTCGACACAGATCGACCGTGTCGATCGACACATAGAGTGTGTCGGTCGACACGACTCGCGGATTACCAAATTAAATCGGTTTAATTGTTGGTTAATTCTGTTGTGGTTTAAGTCGACATATATAAGATATATGGTCGACCTAAACTTGAATCTAACCTAAGTCACATCCACCAGAAACTAGAGAGAAACCTCGTGAGAGATCTGATCTCTATAGGCATTAGCATCCCTCCTGTTCAGTTTGTGTGCGTGTGGATACCAGTAGAGGCGCAGCATTTGAGGCGCTCTGGATCTCGATTATCTGCAAATCTTCCGCTGCTAATCACCAGGTAATCTCCAGATCTGATAGATTCAATTACATGAACCCTAGATCCTAGGCTCGGAATTCAGACCAGGATTGCCTAATTGGATTAGGATCTGCTAGGAATTCCCTTCAGTAAGCACACGTCATGTGATGCTTAATGCATGAGTCTTTACACAGCTTATCCATTTTGTTGTTGCAGAATTCTAGACCATTGTCTGTTCTCAGAGTTTTGATCTTCTTTCCCTTTTGAGTTTCAACCAGCTTCTTCCATTCGCAAAAGTTATCATAGACCTCATCCTTACTCCTTAGGAATCTGATCCAGAACCTTTTGGAGTGATCATCAATAATGGTCAGAAAATATTTGCAACCTGAAAGGCTTTCCTCATTTGCAACAAACCCACAGAGATCACTGTGTACATACTCTAGTACATCTGAAGTTGTGTGTTTGGCTGAGGGAAAAGGTTGTTTATGAGACTTTCCCAACACACATGTCTCACAGAAGTCTAGAGTATGGACTTCTTTATCTTTCAGATACCCTGGTTTCACTAACATATCCATGTTCTTTAGACTCATGTGTCCAAGTCTAGAGTGCCATCTGTTAGTCCAGTTTACTTCTGCCCTTACCACTGCTGCTTCTGCTTTTGCCACAGATCCATGAAGGTAATACAATCCATCCTTGTAGTTGCCTGAAAGAACCTTCTTTCCTTTTGTTGTAGAATGTTACCTTGTAGTCTCCACCTTCATATGTGCAGCCATGTTTCTCTAGTTGTCCAAATGAAATGAGATTTCTGCCCAAGGTTGGCATGTATCTAACATCAGTCAACACTAAAGTTGAGTTATCCGGATTGACTATCTTGAGCTTCCCAATCCCCTTTAACTCACTTATTGTGTTGTTTCCCATAAGGACTTTTCCACCATCCATCTCTTGAAGATCAAACAATACATCCTTGTTTGGGGTTATATGGAAGGTGCAACCGGAGTCAAGTACCCATTCATGTTTGGTGTCATGTAAGCTGGCAGTTAGAATCATCGGTTGTTCCTTCTCATGAACCATGTTAGCAGAGTTTTGTCCCTTGTTCTCCTTTCGTTCTGGACATTCTCTCTTGAAATGTCCTTCCTTCCCACATGTCCAGCATTCCCTGGGCTTGCTTTGAGCTTTCTCTTTCGACTTTGACCTGTGTGAAGATTTGCCATCTTTGCTTTTACCTCTGGACTTACCCTTTTCTCCCGACCTTTTCTATGATCTTCCTCTAGTTACCATCAGTCCTTCTGCACTTGACTTTGTTTTACCCAACAGTCCCTTTTCTCTTAACTCAGCTTCCTTGGCATAAGCAGATGTCGTCACTTCCTTGACCGTAAGTGTTTCCTTGCCGTTTCCATACTTGAGTGTGTGAACCAGAGAATCATATTGAGGTGGTAGACTAGTTAAGATTTGAATGGCTTGATCTTCATCTGACACATCTATGTTTAAACTTGCTAGATCATCAACAAGCTTGAGGAAAACGTCCAAATTTTCTTCAATGGTCTTACTCTCAACCATCTTGTAACTAGCAAAGCTTTTTTTCAGATAGATCCGGTTAGGAAGAGTCTTGGTTTGGTAGTCCGCTTCCAGAACTTTCCAGACACCGTTTGATGTAGTCTCTTTCATGACCTTCCTGAGAACCATGTTAGTAAGGCTTGAGCATATGAGGTTTCTTGCCCTCGTGTCCTTTGCTTTTGCCAATGGATCTTTCTTGATGTCCATTTCTGGCTTCTTCTCTGAATCTGCTTCTTCTTCAGATTCTTGTGGTGCATCCGTTTGAAGAATATTGCCGAGACCTTGCAGCTCAAGTTGCATAAGAATCTTAAACTTCCACATGCCAAAAATCTCCTTGACCATCGAATTTTTCCATCTCAAACTTCACATGTTTCACCGACTCCATGGTGACTGAGATGATCTTCGACTAAAGACGACAGAACGTGATCGTTATCCCTTCAACGCTGAACCTTCTTTCCCCAATACCTTTCTTGATACTGCAGATCTAGATACCAAGATCCTACTCCTTGGATTACTGAGCCGTAACCCGGAATACGCTATTAACCAAGAGCTCTGATACCACTTGTTAGGTATTTTAGATCAATCCCTTAGCACTAGTTGATTCAAGATTGATTCAATTGTTGAGTGTATGAACTAAAACCTTAAAGAACACACAAGATTGTTGACCCAGACTTCACGTGTTAGGCTATTGTCTGGGGGAAGAACAAAACTTCCATGCTTCTATTATAACTCGGCTTAGACCTTAAAAACGCTTAACAATGGTTGTTACACTTGCAGGTACATGAGAAGCCGATTGCAGAGCTTGGGATGCGAGATACCTCCGATGCCTTCAGACAATGATGAAGACGACCTTCTCGCAAGCTCAGATGCAGAACCCGAAGCCGGTGAACCCAAGGAAACAGCTCCGGAGATCTCGTCGGAGAAGAAGACTTGACCGCTCTCTTTTTTCTCTCTCTCTCTCCTCTGTTTTCTTGTTGTAACGACTTAGTTCTTTCGTGTAACAAACTTACGCGCCTTCATTTAAACGAGCTCGAACACTTAACCGGACTCACCAAATTTAAACCGTCACTCAAAGTGGCTGACCCAACTAGCTGTACGAATCAGCTCAAGCCCAACACTGGTCAATATGACCAAAACGACAATACTCCGACAGTCCATATACCCAATAAAGAAGATATGTCCAGCTGTAGGTTTTTGTGCGAACGTGTATAAACATAAGATTTTGATTGGTTTTAAAAAAAAATCCGTTAATTGATGTGGCAGTTTTATAGAGCTTTAAAATTTGGCAACACCGGGAGAGACACAAATCTATTAGTGTATTGACTATGGTTTATTCTTGTTGGCTAAGTTTATGATATTAATAGATTTTTGGAACAATATAGTGGAAGTTAAACAATTAATAATTTTTGAAAGTGGTAATATATCTAAGTTTGATTTTTATGGAGGTTATGAATAACTACAATTGAATTATAATAGAAAATTTAATTATTGTATAGATATTTCTTTATTTTTATGCAATAATATAAGGGAAGTTATAACTAATAATAATTTAAAAGTTGTAATTGTTCGTAATATTTAAAAAAAAATCAATAACTACCATACATTAATTTTTAAAAATCTTTATTATTACCACTAAATTATTTTGTCGAAAAAACAAATACACTTTAAAATATTATGGTGATAACATATTGCCAAAAAAAACTCTTTAATATATTAAGGATACAAAAATCGAGTTTTCATTCATAAATGGTACAGTTTTTATAATAGAATCATTTTAAATAAAAATTTGGATAGAAAGAAAAATTATAAATAGTAAATTATGTATGATGGCTCCATTAGTACACATATATATAGGAGATTAAGTATTTTAGGGTTAAAAACTTTTGAATTAAAATGGCCAGTAAATGTTTTGAAAATCAATCGAAAACAAAAAAAAAAAAAAACTGGGAGAAAATATAGGAATATTTTAAAATATGTGATAAATTTGGTAAAAAAATCTTTAAAATGATAAGAAAGTAAAAATAAAAAAAGTTTCGAAATTAAATATAGATTAAATACTTTTAGAAATAAAAATAATTACAAAAATGATTTATGGAATCCTTAATTAATATGCATATTTCGAATTTGGAATTTATTTTTAAAAATATTTTGATGATTTTATTATTTAATAATTCTGATTTATTTTAATAAATTAATACTATTAGATAAAAAAAATCTAATATTTCCCACAATAAACATGAGAAAATTGATTGGTAGATAGAGAATAATAGATATTTGAAGATTTTGATATTAAATTTGATACAAATTTATTCATGATACTATTCAGATTTAGTTTAAATTATATTATTTTATATACACTTTTTCCCTTAATTAGTTTGTAATCTAATAAAGGAAATGAATGACATATTTTGTACTTAAATGGAGAAATGATAACATTTTTTATTTGTGTTTCTGCTTTAATAGTATAAATGCAATAAATATATTTTAGAAAAGATTAAAGACAATATTTTAAAATACATCTATTATACTAAAACAGAAGTACAATATAGAATAAACTTTATCTCTATGTATTATTTACAATATATGCCATTGGGTTTTTGATTTTTGTTAAGGGTAATATTGTCAATATCAGTTTATCACTAATTAACTCATAATATCTTCTAATATATTATATTTCATTTTCCTCTTACAAAAATCTTTTTCAAAAGATTTGAAAAAGTTAAATTCGTCATTATTATTAAAATATTATTATAAATTAATATTAACTAAATTTTGTTTTATAAAAATCATGTTTTCAACATTTTTCAAAAAATATATATAAACCATAGTATTTAAATTTTAAAATCAAAACTAAATCAAAGATAGTGAATTTTAATATAATAAAATTGAGGAAAATATAACAAAAGAATATAAAGTATAAAAAATATGTGTGTTTAGTTTTGTTTTTTTTAGTTTCAATTAAAATATACTACATGATACAATCTCACATAATAACTCAAATAGAAATATCAATTCAGTTGACAAAAAAATAAAAAGATTAATTCTACAATAATAAACAAAATCATATAGTATAGTTTGGTAAAATAGTTTTGATCCAAATATCAAAATTTAAAATCTTAATTATAAAATTATAGATAAAACCCAACTGACTAAATCTAAACTTGGAATATCTCGAAAAACAAAAACAATGAAATCCAAAGCAAAAACTATAAAAAATAAATAAATCAAATATGTAAACCATAGTAACTTAACATCAAAACTAAACCAAATACAATAAATTTCTAATACTATAAAACTGATAAAATCGTAATTTTAATCGAAACCAAAAAATTGAAAACAAAAACATCCTAAATCAGAAAAAATTCAAATCAAATATTTACACCATAATATTTAAAAAAAAAAAAAATCTACACAAACAAAATGTGTAATATAATTTTTTAGATTTATAATTAAAAAAATATTTGCACTCAAGGCAGACTAGACACTAGTTATTTTAAAGATTATAATATATATGATTTTTTTTTTTTGTCAACGAATATATATGATTGTTAAAGTAGTTTCTTTAATCACAAGATATTATGATATTGTGATAATTATAATTAATAATTTATTTGACATTTCTTAAATACATTTTTATCCCTAATAAATTTGAAATTTATCCAAAAAAATTAATGTCATACTTTGTAATTATAAAAATAATCAGTGGCAGTTTCTAAAGTTTGCTTTAGATGAATTGAAGAAGAAGAAGAATGTTTACATAATAATGCATAGCCCCATAGGCCTAACTCACCACGAATATAATCAGGATAACACAGCATATAAGTATATATATACACACAAGCTCAAGAAACATGTTTAATGCAATCACAAGAGATATAAAGCAAGATCTTTTCGCTAATACCACATCGAAAGATCCAGTTGCTTCTCAAACCACCACGACTTCCAAGAAGGCTACACTCAGATTCCTGCAATAGGCAACACACAACATTACGAATTTCAGTCTCATTTTTTTTTATCTAATCACTTGTTCCATATCAAGTAAAAGTCAGGCTCTACCTGTCTGTAGAAATTATGGGGGAAAAAACAGATCATTCTTTGACCTTCTTTCCAACACAAAGCTGTGTTAAGTCCTCACGGCTTATCAGAGATTTCCATTTTAGATCTCGACTTGTTGATTCTAAAGGCAGCAATGCACAAAGTAATATTGCCAATTACAGTTAGCGCTCCCTGAAGCGCGACCAACACCTAAGCCCACAGTTACAACATTAAGAGGGAGTAAAAAAGCGAAAACAGTTAAGCAAAGAGCTGTTTCACCAAATGATTTGATTACCAACGAGAAACAGAAGATAAGTCTTATAGCAGAGTGGGAGTAAAGAAGTTTCTTCACCTCAAGAGATTCATCATTGTAAAAGAAATGCCATGTGCATGCGCAGAGAGCTCCACCAAGCAAAGGCACCTGAACAAGAACAAGAGACTATTCTTTAACCCAAAAGCTCAGAGAAAAATGTTCATCACTTTAAGCTATCAAACACACAAAATCTTGAGAATCAGTTTAGAGAGTAGAGCTCTAACCATTCCCCATGAGAGACCTTTCCATGACTCGTAACCCTTTCTTTCTCCATATTTCCATACCAACGCCATCGCCGTAATCCTTTGAAACAGCAAAATACAATCAAGCACCAGACTTTGGAAGAAATTGTATCTCTCCAGCTGACTTTATGATTTGTTTATTCATGAAGTAGATCACAAGTTAAAATTTTTAATGAAAAGTCTCGATCTTTGAGACAGTTCTTCACACGCAATGAAGATTAAGCTTCACAGATATCAAGAACTCGAGAAACCCACAGCAACAAATACTCTCTCGTGTCACTACAGATCAATGTTCAATATTTTTAAGATGAAATTTCAACTAATTAAAGCAAGGAAGGAGAGAAACCATTCGACAACGCTTGAAATATGAATGGCCCAGGTGGGTAAAGACAACGCATTAGCCGGCTCGCTTAGCTGAAGAGAGTCAACCGCCGCCATAGCAGTACTATCTGGTCCTGCCGCCATGAACGTCGCCGCCACCAAACCGGTTCCGATAAGACCCGACAGAGAAATGGAGTCATGGATTAAGCTACGGCTACGGATCCGACTTACGAGAGGAGAAGAAGGCAGAGAAGGTGAACGGCTCTGGGACGGAATTCGCCGGAAATCGGGTTTCGCGCAGCAGAAGATAACAGTGGCTGTTGAAGCGATCGCCATGGCTGAGATTTTTGTTTTCCCCCAAATTCGAAGTTCTGGTTTAAGGTTAACCGGATTTTCCATCCAACCGTCCTATTGTTTTCAAGAGAAAAAAAAAAAAAAAGACTTCCAAATTCTTGTCACTACATTTTTTTTGTCAAAGAATAAATTCTTGTCACTTCATATAGAATGTATCTGAATAACTGCCAAATTCAACCGTTTGAACCATAATCTAAATAACAAACTGTAATTTAAGAACATCTTTTATTATTAAGAATATCTTTTTATTAACTGAGAAATATTTTTGGTTTTTTATTCATTTTCAAAATAATTAATAATTAATTTATTATTAATAAACTTAGACTAATTATTGTACTAATTTTAATTTATATTGATAATTTTATTATATTTTAAATTTGTTATAGAGATATACATAATTTTGGATAAAAATAAAATGAGAAATATGAATTATTTATGAATATTTTAAATTTTATTTTGGAAATATACATAATTTTGAATTAAAAATAAGATATATAAAATATTTATGAAGAATTTTAATTTTATTTAAAAAAGATCCATAGCCTTCAATAAAAAAATAAATATGAAAATATGAAAATATTTATGAATATTTTTTTAATATTAATAAATATTATTTTTGGATTGTATATAGTAAATTCATATTATTTACACAAATTTTGTATTTACATATGATAAAATATTTTAAATAATATGTTTGTATATTGCTTTTTATACATAAAGTATATAATTATAATTTATTTTATTCATATTAATTTTATTTATAATAAATTATAAAATATTTTATTAAATATAATAATGTATGTATATTTAATTATTAATAGTTTCATATAAATTTTTATAATAATAATTATTAGTAAATTAATTTAATAACTAATTTTAAAAAGTTTATGTTTAATAATATTTGTGTTTTCACCATCATACTAGCTTTTAGGTAAATAGATTTATAATTTCAATAGTTAGAAGTTTGTGTAACCAAACTATTCTTTATTAGTGCAAAGAAGTTAGAATTAGAGTTAGGCCTTTCTAACCGAACCCAAAAACCCGATTTGAACCTTATTTGAAAAACTTGATCCCGATCCAATTAAGTTTTAGAAAATATATATAAAACTTAAGTCTTGTTATTTTAGATAACGGATAATACATGTTTCGAATTGAAACCCGAATTAGACATCTAAAGTATATGAAGTTAACTAAACTATTAACCCATTTTTGATAATTTAGGTAATTTGGATATTTTAAATACTTCATTTGGATAGTTTTTATATCGGATTTTTGATTAATTTATATAATTAGAGTATTCGAAAATATGTTAGATAATCTTGTGTAGTTTTTACCGGTATTTCATGATAATTCAGATATTATAAATATTTGAATGTTTTTATAGTTTTTGAGATATTTTGGTAATTTTTAGATATCGTACAAGACCGATTTTAACCAAATTTTAAAAATTCAAATGAACTAAACCGAATTCGATCCAAAAAAATAAAACACTGGACTTATAACTTATAAAGAAAAATATCGTCGAAAAATCGAATCCGAACCCAAAAAGTAGGTTTGGAAAAATACTCGTTAAATTCAATTCCATTTAATATTCGTTGTGATTCGATTTAAAAAAAATTGAATCTATGTAAATCCCAGAAAAAGTAAAATGTAATATTTTTTTAAAAAAAAACTAAAGAAATAATAAATATTAATTTAAAAAAACAAATATTTTGTATGATCCACATGTTTACATATGTGTGTTTATGTTTTGTATAATAAAAAGATAGTCTTTTGATATAAGATTCAAATATAATCCAACAAATCCATAACACATAATAATATAATAAAGAAACTGATATATATATATATATATATATAACCAAGTAGCTCTTCGTCTAATGATTTCTTTTAATAAAGGAGGTCACTAGTTCAAGTCCACTTGGAAAAAATGATTTACGTCTTAAATATGGTATTATCAATGGTTGACTTCCGACATCGGAGGAGATTATAGATCAAAGATCTATAACTTCTAAGGTATATTAAAAAATTGATATATATATATATATATATAAAGAAAGATGATGTGGATTTTGCAGATATTTTTTTTCCTGCATGTGTTTGCTCAATTCGATTAAGTATTTTAAAATTTTATTGATAGTATGTTGTTTAATAATAATTTATTTTGATTGAATATTTATCTAATTTTTAATATTTATGTATAATTATAAAATTTTGATTTTTTAAATATTTTAAGTGAATTAAAATGGATAATCGGTGGAGATGTAAAAAAAAATGGATATCTATACTTTTGTATAATTTTTTCCGAATCAATCATAAAAGCAGATATTCAGTCAGAACAAAACGCATCATGAATACTATGTTTCTTTGGATATCTTCCACTTCGTATTGATACCTACTAGTATGTGATTGCCTACTCCTAATTAGTATAAGTTTGTTGTTATTAATTTTGTAAAATTTGTTTTTTTGGAGGTTTGAATCTAATACTTACTGGCGTAAAGCTTCCATCGTCCCATTTTTTTAGTCGGCATCTTAGACGAAATACATGTGAAATAATGAGAGTAACAAAAAGAATTGAACAAATAGAATTAAATCATTGGACATCGGCACTTTCGTATTGGGCTTTGATCCAATATTGAACAAAGGTGAAACGGCTGTGTGTTTGCTTCTGTAACTTGTGTTCGTCGACAAAGTTTGGAATACACGTGTAAGTGAAACAAAGCATAGACGCAATTAATTTGCTCGTAGGGCAATCGGTACAAGCAAAGACACAATTCTAAAGGAGAAGCCTTTCTGAAATTGCCAAATTTGCTCGATTGCATTCATCTTCTTCTTCAGGCGAAGATCGAATTTTCCGATCACTAGATTTTCCTAGTTTAATCGGGAAATCCAGTCGATTAGGGTTTTACCCGGTGTAAGCTCTTTCTGTCTTTGGATTGCACTCGATGACTAGTCCGGAGGACGAAAATGTGGTTCCTGGGCTTCGGATGAGAGTCGAAGACGACGACATTGAGAAAGGGCCTTACTTGAAATTGAGTGAGGGTTTAGAGAATGGTCAAGAATCAGAGCAGGAGAAAGAAGAAGAAGGAAAAGCCGCTGTCTCGTCGCCGTTTTGGTTCTGGGTCAAGCTTGCTCTTCTATTTGCTTTTCTTGCTGCATTGGCCTTCGTTGGTTACAGATGGCTCGGTCCTTTAATTATGGATAAGGTTTGATTTAACTTCCATCAGATTCATTTTTTTTTTCTTATTCGTAGTTGGATTTGTGTTTCTTGTGTTCAGCTATCTCAACTCACGATCATTTACTCTTGAAGAAGATAGCTTTGGTGGGTTTTCTTAGTCTTGGAGACGATTCTAACTTAAGTTAGCATAGTGTTTGTCGTCACTGAGGTTAGGACATAGATATACGTAATGCTGCAATCAATTTTCTCATTGCGTATTGCCTGGATGCTCATAGAGATTAGAGTCATAGCCTGGAAGTTAAATAGAATTTGAGGTTTCTGTGGTTTTAACAATCTCAACCATGTTCATACACGAGACCTACTGTCGCCTGGTACTAACAAGTCCGATAGTTCTTGCATTAGAGATCATATGGGAATTATCCCTTTTGTATTGTTTTGCAGGAGCTTATCCCGATTATAAAGTGGGAGATAAGGACTTTTACACATCCCGTGTGCGGTCTTCTTGTCTTTGCATCCGTGGCTGTATTCCCGACGATACTTCTTCCATCTACACCATCAATGTGGATTGCCGGGATGACATTTGGTTATGGCTATGGGTTCCTACTTATTATATCAGCTGCAGCGATTGGTGTATCACTTCCTTACTTCATTGGACATCTCTTCCGTCACAAAATCCAAGTATGTATCAACCCAATAAAGACTGTTTCTTTCATTCATTTAGATCAATCATAATATCCAAAGTTTTGATCATGCTAGAAAGTTACAAGATAGGTTTAGAAAGTATTAAACTGCTGCAAATTATATGAATGTAAAGCTTGGTTGTCTCGGTCCAATAGGAACTATTACCACTGTTTTTGTTTCCTCAAACGATGACTTTGATCAATGTAGTTGCAGTTTGTGTATGTAACTAAAATCTGTTTGTGTATTTTATTTGTTTTTGGTGATTATACAGGGATGGTTAGAAAGATATCCTGATCAAGCAGTGGTATTAAGAGCTGCTGGTGAAGGGAATTGGTTTCACCAATTTAGAGCAGTAACTTTAATCCGGGTTTCTCCATTCCCTTACATTCTTTATAACTACTGTTCTGTAGCAACTCGTGTTAAGTACTGTCCTTACATCACGGGTTCTCTCTTAGGCATGGTGCCTGAGATCTTTGTTGCTATCTATACGTAAGTCAGGTTTCTATCTCTTCTTTTCCATTCCAAATCATTTTGTTAGGCTCAAGTCTGTGGCAGTAATAATCCAGTCACATTTCATGATTGTAGAAAATCTTGTTTCTAATTTTGCTGCTTCTAGAAGATTAAGTCACTGTTGGATCCTGCACCTTCACTGACCAGTTGAGATCTCTGGTTGCTGTGTTGCAGAGGGAATCTTGTAAAGACATTAGCAGAAGCATCTTCTGCAGATGAACACGGCCTCTCGGTAATACAGATAATTCTCAACATTCTCGGCTTTTTAGGAACTGTAGCTACAACGATTGTCATCACAAAGTATGCGAAAAGACAGCTGGAGACCATGAAGAAAGAGGAAGAAGCATTGTTGCAATAAAACCCACGTGACAAACTCTGAGCTGCTTTTGTCTCTCTGCTTTTAACCTGAGAAACATCACTTGTCTTCTTACACAGTTCAGGTCTGCTCCAAGATGTGGAAGAGCTCTGGGTTTTTTTCTGTCTCCTTGGTTCTTTCATCTCGTTTATTAACAGCCTTGAAAAAGGAAAGGAAAAATATGGTTAGCCAGTATGAACAAATGAAAAATCTAACACGATTATTGTTTTTTTTTTTTTTTTGGGATGTAATTATTTACTTTTTGATTTTGATGTGTGACGATATGAATGAAACAAGTTGTTGTTATTGGGATACGATTAAAAAAAAAAAAAGAGAGAGAGAATCTTCTTATGGTTTTGCTTTACTTGTGTTGATGCTTGCTCTTGTATATGTCAAATCAAAGTTGTCAGAGCAAAATTTTAATATTTTGAATGTAACATAAATTATTTTGAACATATTAATTGATGGATAGAAGAAGAAGATAAACTTATCTATCATTATCCAAAGAATTGTCATGGGGATCATGTGAGCCCAATTAAATTGAAACACAGACACCAAATAATATAATCCACTTCCACTAGTACGAAAATAGTAGATATCAAAACATAATACATTAAAACTTCTATAAATTAACAAATTAATAGCATGAAAATCATCATATTTTATTAGTTTAAAGATATATTAGTTTATCAAAAAAATAACTAGATTAAAATTAATTTATAATTAAATAATTCTATTAATTTATAGATGGCTATTAATTTGTTGAAGTTATATATATGTGCAGGTATGAAGTTTATACCTTTTTCCATTTCTGGTTAATCTTTTCCCTTTTACTTTACTATCTCCGAAATTGTTCAACCAACACCATCCCGAATAAATGTAGCTTTGTACTCCCAAAAGTAGTTTTGGTCCAAAACCCAAAACCCTTTGAACAAAATGCAAGTCTAAAAAACATCATATACTATAAGATTTCAAATTTTGTCCTACCCCTAAGAACAAAATAAAAATTGATAATTTGTCCTTTTCTTTTACACAAATTTGGGTCTTTGTGTACTCCCATACAAACCCTATTAAATGACAAGTTTTGCTTAAGAAACTCCGATGGATAAATTTATTAAATCCACAGTCAACGTCATGCTGTGTCCACTGGTACCTCATTTTCATATGAACTTGAATTTCAAAATTATTTAAATAATGATGATATCACGTTACTTAAATACAGTGGCGGAGTTGAGCAAAGACATTTGAGACAATGGTCTAGGGCCCCCGTTTTTTTTAAAGATCCGTTTGTTGAAATAGTAGAGATATAAGCAACTTGATAACCTCAAAAATAGAGTATAACCAACTTAAAAACATATCTGAGTATATGTTATAAAAAAAACCTAAAAGACCACAACAATAAAAAAATAAATGGACCAAAGTATAAGACCCCCATTTATAAATTAGTTGTTTATTATCAGTTTTTTATCTCAAAAAGTTGTTTTCATGTTATTTTAGATATTTGAAATCATTTGACTTTTTAAAAAATTATTTTGTCTTTATAATATAAAGTAGAAGGCCCCCATTTTTTTCCGCCGCCTATAGCCTCCGCTACGTCAGCTCCGCCCCTGCTTAAATATGGTTTTGAAAATGTTACTTCAAACAGAAACGATTAAAATATCCGTGAAGAAAGCCTCTATCATCCCTCTAGCAATGGAATAACATAAACTGTTGCATTGCACATACAGTAATAGACGCCTTAAGGCTATTTGTACGATGATGTTTCTCCTAACATCGTTCAAAACAATTATCTTATAAATTGCACTTTTCATTTTAAACTATTTCAATCTTCATTTTAAAGAAACGGAAATTATGTCCATAAAATATATATTTCCCAATTTTTGACAGAGAAAACATAGTTTGCCACCTGACAAAAAGAACACAACGGTTAGTGGCAGACTCGTAAATAAACACAAAACTAAAGGGTAATTTGCGATCCCGCCGGAATTACAGTCTCGTCGAAAGCCAAGAAAGCTCGCAGACCCATAGACGCGCCTCGAAGCACCGCCCACGTAAGAGAAAAATAGGCTCTCTCTCCCATTGGAATTGACGAAAAAACCCTCACACACTCTCACTCGAAGGGGTATTGTTGTATTATCCAAAGTCTAATTAAAATTCAAAATTTTCGAGTCGTTACAAAACCGGAGCGTCGTCACAGTGCAAATACGATGTCGTTTTTGGGGTTTCATATGGTTCTTAAAAAATTGATAGATTTTTCTTTCCGTTTTGTCGCTAAACCAAAATCTCTGAAACAGCGAAATTTGTGCCGTTTATTTCCTTTCTCTGCTTCTTCTTCTTCTTCTTCTTCATCAGACCCAATGAATCAGAGATTTCTTTAGAAAATTAGGGTTTAGTCTTGTCAATTCCATGTGCTGACTTCAGCGATCATAGTGATTTTATTTGCTTTGTTTACATTTCCCCCAAGGAAAGAGATAGATAGAGAGACTTTGGAGGTTTCGTTTCTAGAGAGAGGAAATGGAGATGGATGAAGATATGGAAATCGAGCCGAAGGTGCTTGAGGTGAGAGAGCTCGATCTGGAGTACGAGTTCGACGCGGCTCGCTGGTACGATTTCACTCGGATGGAGTTACCGGCAGAGTCTCAGGCCGCCGAGTTCTGGTTTCATTCTGCTCCCTCGTACGCGCCCTCTCGTGAGTATCATCACATGCTTTTAGGCCTCTCAAGTTTTCGTGTTCACCTTCTTGTAGTTAGTTTTTTCTTTTCTTATTAATTATGGCATACGATTGAAGCTTCATGAGAGAGAGAATCCGTTCTTCTTGTTTCTTTGATTGATTTTGGCTGTCGCAAGTGTTGGAAAATCGTACCTTTTGCTTTGCAATGTGATCACACTTATGCTTAGGATTCTGGTTCTGTGTTTTGAAATTTTGATTACAATTCTGTTTTGATCCTACATTTGCCATTTCGTCCTTGGTTTTTGCGAATCATACTCCTTTAGTCAGCAAGCACTCTTATTTAATCCGATACTATGAACAATTCAAGGTGACTTTGCTGTGAATTCTGTGTTTTCAGCTTTCGTGACAACACTGTTACTTAGAGAGGATGACAAGATCGATACATCCACAAGATCAGAGGAGGGACAAGTCGCAATAGATGTTTGTGACAAGGATAGCGAAATCTATCAGCATAAGACAGGTTAAATAAATGATTATGTACCTCCATCTCTTAAGTAGTGTAGAATGGGAAGTACAAATTTGAAGACATAAGTATCTTTTTTTACTTTCCCAGGAAATGGATTGCGTTTTGGGATTTTTTCCTCCCAACAAGGTAGTAACTTGAAGAAAGTCCCAAATCAATCCATATGCAAAGGTGATACTTTTTGTTTGCTATAATAGTTCAATTATTGTTTATGCTTATACACTACGGCTCTTTAATCATCTTGAAAATCAGTTAACGTTTCATCAATTCCATTTTTCTTAGTACCTTTTTGATGTGGTCCATCTTTGGTATTTACTTTATTGTATGTGGTCTCACTTTCATCTACTTTTACCAGGACCAACGGTTAGCAATCACAAGCACACTGATAAACCGAAGTTCCGAGCTAAGTCAAGCATCAGACCAACTCCAAGGAGCTCAACGTTAATGAGACCTACTGCTAGTCTGTTAGCAAAACAAAATAATGCCAGGTGACTGTTTGTAGCATGTTAAATCTTGGTGCTTTTTCTTCTGTCAGCTTAATTTATTCACCTAATACATAGCTTCTTTTGCTGGTATAGTAAATTCCATATGCAGGTGGATCAAATTCATGAGAAAGGCTCATGTGGGACATCTGGAACCGAAGTTCAAGCGGCTAAAAGACAGAAGCTTGATGGCGGTCTTCTTCGTAAGGTAGAGTGATTCTCATTGTTACAGTGTATAGTTAGTTCCTTTTACCAATGTACTATAGGTTTATCTGAAATTAGGTGCTGAAACCAGTGGAAATGAAAGTACTTTTTCTCTGTTTCAGGTTGCTTATACAAAGCAAGAGATGAGTTTTGTTCACAAGACACCCAAGAAGGTTTGCTTTCTATTGCTTGAATACTCTTGATTTATGGATAGAGTGTAAAAAGTGTCTGTATATGCAATCTTTCTGGTGAAAAGGGAGCTCTTACTAAGATGTAAATCATCTAAGTATTTGCTAAATGATTTTGCAGGATACAACTCTTGATAGAAACGCACAACATGGCAGGACAAAGGTTACGATCCCACATGAGCCTGATTTTGCTACATCGCAGAGGGCACACAGGATACGGTTAGAGCCTAACTATTTACTGAAATTGATTTGTTACAGGAAAGGTCTCATGTTCACAGGATCTTTTTCTAATGATTATTTCAGGCACAAGATTGATACGAAGTTAGAACAGGACTCAACAACTGTATATAGATTCAAAGCTCGTCCATTTAACCGAAAGGTTTGTATCATTTACTAAGAAAAATGTACTGGAAACGATTTCATTGTTCTTGCCCAAATCAAGCTCGTTTGTGATCTTTAGATATTTGATGCTCCCTCATTGCCTATCTGGAAAAAGAGCACTCCAAAACTACCTGAGTTCCAAGTAAGTTTTAGAAATGAATTTGCTCAGCTGATATACTGTTTCCACACGATAATATGGTGTAACACTTATGGTTATATTTCTTTACTTTCCTTTCCAGGAATTCCATTTGAAGACTTCAGAAAGGGCTATGCAACATTCTTCAGCAGTAACAACAAGGTTTAACAATAAGGTAGCAACAGCATTGCTTTCTTTTAGTTGTATCACGTGCTAGCTGATTGTAACTTGCCACTCTCTCTTCTAAACAACTTTATCCGTAAAAGTGAAGTTTCTTTTTAACAGGGGTCGGACAAATCCAACATAACTGATGCGCTTGACGGTGTTAACAGGGAAAGTAGGAGGTATGTCTATGAAATCACATAGAAAATTATGACGGATAAGTTGTTCGATGAGTGAATATAGACTTTAAAAGTTTAATTTTTCTTGCAGACCAAGCGCTATGGATATATCTAAGCATGATGTCTCGGAGGGAAAACACGTTTTTAAAGCTCGTCCTCTAAACAAGAAGGTACTGTCCTTTCTCAAGTCTCATTTGCTTGCATTATAATTTTCACTCCTACTATTAGGTTTTCACTCTTCTGCCAAAACAGATACTTTCAAGCAGAGGAGACATGGGCATCTTCAAAAATAGCAAGCGAGAAACAACAGTACCTTTGGTATGGTAGTCTGACCAATTTATTCATTGCACTTGATCTTCTCTATGTTTTACGGATTGAGTTTCCTGATGAGGATGCAAACTGTTTTCGGAATGCAACACAGGAGTTTAGTTTTCATTCAGAAAAGAAAGTTCAACCAGATTTACCAACAGATCTTTTCAGCAAGGTACGGCTCATGGTTTTATTAAACACACTCTTATTATTTGAATACTCTCATAGTTTCTTGACCTGGTTTTATTAACCTACAGCTCTCCATCAAATCCGAGCTCAAGCAAAATAATGGTTCTCGCACAAAATTTCCTCAAGCAAAGGTGAAGCTTGTAAAAACTAAACTCAGTTTCACTTGATTTGTTTTTTCCATTTTCCAAGTCTAATCCATTGAGTTGCAATCTATTCTTGGTATAAGGTCTTCAAGGAAAATAGAGTGAACAATTTCCAAGCAGGGAATGAGGTAAGCTCTACACTTATTACAAAAAAAGAGAGAGAGAGAAGTAGCTTTCAACCACTTATAACAGAGGTTTCTTAATTATTTTCAATCTATATTGATCCAGTACAGGTAACACGAATTGCAGCTGCCAAAAAAGGTCTCTTCAGCTGGACAACAGATACATATACTAAGGCTTGAATAGATATGTCAATTAGCAACAATGTTATTCAGTTTATAATAGCAGATTCCTTCCAAAAGCTATCGTTTTTCTGACATCAAGCAACACTTCAGAGAAACCAAAAGCAACTTTAAACATAAAAATAAAGATGTAATTTTTTATAACATAT
The DNA here is from genome assembly GCA_030180135.1 of Orychophragmus violaceus. NCBI lineage: Eukaryota > Viridiplantae > Streptophyta > Magnoliopsida > Brassicales > Brassicaceae > Orychophragmus > Orychophragmus violaceus. Next base: position 13,223,361 of record CM058239.1, on the reverse strand, counting down.
CACAATGACATAATCCATATAAATATGTCTTCAAATCTTCAATAACACACAAATCATAAGAGTTTCATATAGCATGATAGACTCAAAACTCAATCCTTTTTCTCAGACACCAATTCCTCCTTATTCTCAGATACCAATTCCTCCTTTTTCTCAGAAACCAATTCCTCTTGCTCGTTTCTAAACAACTTGTGCTCAATATGCTGAGCAAATGTCCTTGGAGGAAACTTAGCTGGAGACTCAACACTCACCATCTCCGGCAAAGGCTGAAGGACAATCTTATCCTTGGGTGGCTCACAAAACACAGCCCAAGAAACTCTGACCTTCTCCTTATTCACCAATCCACGGTGAAGTATACTCTTATACTTCCCATTACTAAGTATCTCCAACGTATCTCCAATGTGCATCACAATTGAATCAGGAACACATTTTGCAATGACCCATTTGCCCTCGTAGAATAGCTGCAAACCTGGAACCATGTTGTGTAGAATGAAGGTCAAAGCGCTTACATCGGTGTGAGCTTCCACGCCAAGTGCTAGCTCAGGCTGAGGGCATTTTGGGTAGTAATTTATCTTCATCTGGAGCAGAAGCTCCTCTAAACCACCCACTTCTTTCTCTAGACGGTCAGGCTCTAAGCCTAGACCGATAGAGAGAGCCTTGAAGACCTTTGTTGCTAGCAAACGAAGACACTTCGCGTACTCACTCGTCGCTTCACTACACTCAACCAATTAAATTACATCACATCACCAAACACAAGATCTGTTTTGAAGTAAAACAATGAAAGCTTACATGTAATCAGTTGGTGTCTTGGGCCAAAGTGAAAGATCTCTCTTGTCTTCAGGATAAACAAGATGGAAGAAATAATCTTCCCATTCCAACTGTCCACTCGCGTTGTTAGCTAATTTACTTCCATACCCTTGAATCTTTCCGGTGGCTTGATCGTTTGCATACTTCTCCTTCTCTTCCACCGGCAAAGCAAAAAACTCTTCGCCTGATTTCTTCACACGCTCCATTAGATCAACCGGTATACCATGGTTGATCAAATGCATCACTCCCCAATCCATAGCCGCCTTTTTGAGTTCCTCTATGCACTTCTCACGGATCGTTTCATCTTCTGACTCGATCTCTTGTAGATCGATGGTGGGGAGTTGAGGACCGTCTTCTTTCTTCTCTTCTAGGAAAACGTCGTTGATACTCTCGAGCTCTTCTTTTGGACGAATGTATTCTTTTGGGATCGATTGGATGCCGCTCTTTGCTAGACTCTCAACTCTTTCAACTGCAACCATCTTCTTGCCTTATGTTAAATCTAAAACAGAGAAGAAAGCAGAGTAAGTAAAGAAGCTTAAAACAGGGGAAAAACAGAGTAAGTAAAGAAGCTTTAAAACAGGGGAAGAACAGAGTTATACATGCATATTTTTAAAAGATTTGATCTATTATATACTTACTCTCTGTTTTCGATTTGTTGCAAAGTAAATGATGGGCGAAGGCATTCTTATAAGGAAAATATTTCATCAAAAAGTTTAGTGAATTGAGAAATGTAGAGCTACCAGGTGGTTAGTGATTGTGTGAAGAAGAAGAGGTGAGTGCCTGATACACTTAATGGTCAACGGAAGATGAAGGTTTCGTTGACTGATGGTTTCGCCGTCCTCAAGATCCAACGGTCACAAATACTTTTTATTATATTTTGAAGAGAAGTTATTGAGTCCTATATTAGTATGGGCTTCAGTGGTGGTAAGTTCTAAAAGCCCATAGAATAAACAAACCAATCACTTTCGACGTGGTGTTTGGTCTGCATCCGTGTGCACGTGCTCGAACCGGGTCTCCACGTGACCACCTCTAGTGTACTTGTACCAGTGTGTACACTTATATCCACATTTTTTTGTAAATTTTTAAATCAAACTGATAAAACTATTTGACTGATTTCAATATTCCGAATTCGGAATAAATTAACTGTATAATCAATATTTTATTATTTTTAAATTGAAATTATATAACATTTTTTATACAGCTGTGAAAGTAAAAAAATATGTATTTATTAAATAATTTTTTAAAATGAATATAAATGAATTCTTGCAAATGTTTTGTTTACTATTTAGCATAAATTATGTCTAGTAAAATATTATGTATTTATTAAATAATTTTTTAAAATGAATATAAATGAATTCTTGCAAATGTTTTGTTTACTATTTAGCATAAATTATGTCTATATAATCTTATAAGCAAGTTATAATTTAATGCTGACGTGGATATTCTCTTACTCAAGATGAGAGGAGAAAAAAATATCAGAGATCTGCATAAGAATTCATCTCCACACTTGTCTTATCTCCAAACTGCTTCCCTCCAAATCAATACCCTAAATTAAAATTAAATGATAAAATAACTCAATAAAAAAATCAGAACAAACCTGAAGCTCACAGAGTAACTCATCTTCAACCACAGGTTTCCTGAATAATTTTCCCAGGAAAACAGAGGAAAAGGAGCTCCTTTCTTCTCCCGGGGAAAATGGGTAGCAAGCTGTTGTTCAGTTTAACAAGCCCTCGACTTTTCTCCGCCGTTTCTCGCAAACCCAGCACTTGTTTCTCTTCTCCTTCTCCTCCGTCGTCGAGGACTCAATGGGCTCAGCTCACCCCTGGGAGATCGATTTCCTTGAGAAAAAGATTCTTCTTGTTGCCTGCGAAAGCCACCACAGAGCAATCAGGTCTTCATTTTTGCCTCCTATGTCTCGACTTCGAACTCATTCCTCTTAATCGAACTTTTTAATTTTCCAGAAGTTGTAGCCTTTTAAGAAAATCAGGGTAGATTCATTTCTTCTGGCACCAAAATTTAGTTGGAACATTGAATCAATTCATAGTGAAACTAACGCTCGTTTCAGGGTCTAATCAAAGGTTTTCAGTAACTAAACTCCACTAGTTTTCAACTCTCCATGATCAGATTCTTAGACTGAAGACACATTCTTCAAGGTTTTTGTTGATTCAATGGCAATGATTTGGATTTTTTAAGCAAAGGTTGATTGTAATAGACTTTCTTTCGAGGTTTGGGGTTGTCTAACTAATAGATTGTATCAACTTTATACTTGCTATTGTTTTGAATTATAGTCTTTTGGTCTTCTTTAAGGTCAAGTGGGAGGAGAAGACGTGGATAGCAATATTATGCCTTATTGTAGCATCAACAAGGCTGAAAAGAAATCGATTGGTGAAATGGAACAAGAGTTTCTTCAAGCGATGCAAGTAACGCTACATAAACCATCATCAACCATCCTTTTATTATATGTTCCAAAACTTTAAAAGAGCCTGAGCATTGCTATTTTGTGTGTTTCTTTCTTGCAGTCGTTCTATTACGACGGCAAAGCGATCATGTCAAATGAGGAGTTCGATAACCTTAAAGAAGAGTTGATGTGGGAAGGGAGCAGCGTTGTCATGCTAAGTAATCAACTATGATAAAAAAGAATTTCATATCTTTATCTTGGTGTCTTAGGGGGTGGACTCTTCATCTTTGGTTGGTTATATGAAATGCAGGTTCTGATGAGCAAAGGTTCTTGGAAGCTTCAATGGCTTATGTTTCTGGAAACCCAATCCTGAATGATGAAGAATTTGATAAGCTGAAACTTAAACTAAAGGTTTCATCACCTTTACGCTTCCCTCAAAATAGACATATCCTAATAAGATCTTAAGCTTCAATTTTATGATTCTTTCTGCTTCTATAGATGGATGGTAGCGAGATTGTGTGCGAGGGTCCAAGATGCAGTCTCCGTAGTAAAAAGGTAAAGATAACATGAGATTCAGTCCTTACGTTATACCATATAAAGATCAGTCTTGTTAATTTCCTTAAATGCAGGTGTACAGTGATCTCGCTGTAGATTATTTCAAAATGCTCTTGCTAAATGTTCCAGCAACCGTTGTTGCTCTCGGACTGTGAGTCTCGATAACCAATTCAGTTCTTCTTTTTCGATCATTCAAATCATTTAAATCCTCAGGGATTGTCTTTGCTAACATGTTTTCTTTCAATTGTGTGTTTACTTGCAGGTTTTTCTTCCTGGATGACATTACAGGTTTTGAGATCACATACATCTTGGAGCTTCCAGAACCATTCAGTTTCATATTCACGTGGTTTGCTGCCGTGCCTTTGATCGTATATCTGGCTCTATCAATCACCAAACTGATCATCAAAGACTTCCTGATCTTGAAGGTAAAAAAAACTATTACTCAGATTGCAAAAGAATAGCAACAAGAGTCCTTGATGAGTGTTCTTGTTTGTACCTGCTCTATGTTCGGCAGGGTCCTTGTCCGAATTGTGGAACGGAGAATGTCTCCTTCTTTGGAACAATTCTGTCAATCTCTAGCGGTGGCAAAACCAACGCTGTCAAATGCACCAAGTAAGATTATAGCTTTAGATCTTTGTTTAAAGAGTTCAACATTAATAGTATTTGAATCTTTGAGTCAATTCCTGGTTTTAGCTGTGGAACCGCGATGGAGTATGACTCGGGTTCTCGGTTGATCACATTGCCAGAAGGAAGCCAAGCTTGAACCCTGTGAGGTACATATTCTTTCATATACATGCTCAGTAATTCCTGATTAATTTATTAAGTTTAGATTCAATTGGAAATCTGAGATAGTAAAGTTTGATTTGTTTTCAGACAAGGTGAAGATTGATTTAAAGAAGAATGGGTTTTGTCAGAAGCAAAAATAGATATGATGCTCTGTATATTTAAGATGTTCCATGTGTTAGCTCTCTCTATCTCCTTCACATGTTTTCTGATATGTAAGTATTGTGTAAGCAACAAGGGAAATATTTTATGAATACTTCTTCACCAACCTTTCATAGGTAATATGATAGTTAGTTAATTCAAGCTGATGATCAAAGCCATAACAAAACTAAAATTTTAGTTTGGTTTTATTTTTATTCTTTTCATCTTTTCACTCCATTTTACTTGATTATAGTGGATACAGAGTTAAAACACTTGATAACAAATAAAGTGTTACTCTGAATTTATCGTTGGACGAGAAATTATACTCAACAAATCAAACAATTTTATGAGTAGCTTATAGTGTGAATTTAGGTGTACAGTACAGAAATTCAAAGTGGTGTGTAACATAAAGACATTGATTGATGAGAGGGAACTAAAGTCAAGAACACATCATATGCAAACTGGCGTAAGAGGAATGGAAGGAAACACGGAGAAAACTCTCATCGAAACATCCACAAACACGTTTGAATCAGAATTTCATTTGTTACATCAACGTAAGATTCGAATTATGTCAAAGCCACTGAAGCTTGGTTTAGAACTAAATAACTAACGGATTTAAAATTTAAATCCTTCTTTATTTAATTTAAAAAGGTTCACTTCGATGTAAGCACGTATTTATGTTTTTCGAATTATTTTATTATTTTCTTCACAGAAAAAGAGTCAAGAACACATATAATGAAAAAAAAGGACAGACAAAGGCATAACCATTACACAAAAGAGGAAAATGTTTAAACGAATATTATCACGACAATGTCTCTCTTCTTTTTCTTTATATAAAATAAATTACTATATTTTATTTTATTTTGAATGATAGTTAATACAAGAGTAATCTTTTTATTTCTTTGGGCCAGGTCACAAAGAGTAATCATGATCATCATCTTCCCATGCCTCTATCATCATTAACTTAATTTTATCCTCCACTTGACTGATGAATTGCTTTTCTGTTGATATGAAAAAAAACATTTAAAAATTTAAATCTATACATCAAAGATCCTTATAATCATCATCATTCTCGTCACACTTCTCTTATCATTCCACCAATCTGAGTCTCAACCAATCCAATCTACTCATCTTCTAGTTTCTCCGGTACATAAATCTACTGTCAAGTTAAGGTGCGCGATTTTGAGAAGATACGGTGCAAAAATCGGCGACTTTCACATCGGCTCTGGCGTGACGGTGGAGCCATGGCCGGAGAGAGTCATGCTGGTTAAACAAAACCTCGGTTTGAATTGGTCTTCAATCTACTCTACCGGTTATAACTTAACCGGTTACAATTACCAGCTCGCGTCACCGGTCCTCGGTCTACTAGCTTACAACGCTAACCCTGACTGCGTGACCACGAACCCTTACGAGGCTAACGTTTTGGTACCTATCAAAACCCAATCTTGATCTATTTCTTGAACAGCAAGGCAAATGGTAACCCTAACCCTGACCCTAAGACGACTAAAAATAACTCATCAGTCTTGTGTGCGTGTTTCACAAGCAACGGTAACACGACGTTTAGCGATCAAGTTTCACCTTATGTCTGTTAAGGAACAAGAAAAGCGCATTACGCTCTCGTGGTGACGAGAGCAGCTCGAGGAAAAGATGACAGTGGTGGTGGTGGGATGGTAACGCCATCGACGGAGGTGAATTGAGCCGGTGGGGAGTGTGATTTAGTCGGGAATTTGGAGCGATGCCGTTGGAGTTGTTGGTGAAGGGGAAAAAGAAAGCTGAGAGAGAAGAGACTATGAAGAAGAAGCTCTTCAAGTTTCAATGGTGCGTCATGTTAGGGCTCCTACTGCTTCTGGAACTGAAACTCTTCCTATAATGCCGGATGATAGGTATAAAAAAAACACTCATATGAAACATTACCCATAATTATAATTTGTTTTCTGATTTCCCTCCCCCTCCCAAATTTTGGTGTGTTAATTAAGTTTCCTAAATATATGATATATTTTTAGATAATTAATTTGAATGGATCCCAATGAAATTTCATCCAAGTTTGGTGTGGTAATTAAGTTTTCTAAATATATGATATATTTTTAGATAATTAATTTGAGTGGATCCAAAATGAAATTTCATCCAAGTTTTTGTTGAAACTGCTATAATCTTTTTGTTTTCCTTAACCAAAAGAAATAAGAATATTTTTTTTTCTTCTTTTAATTTTCCCTTTGCAAAAGTGAAAACTTTTACAGAATACCTTTTTCTCTTTTAAAATGTACTATATATATATGTTTTTCACGTTAGTAGATAGATATATGTGCCAACTTTCACATTGTAAGATTCAATTCTTTTCATATTGTTTTTTTCCATTTTGATGTAACCTTTTTATATTTTCTTATTTCGTGTATAAAAGATATTGAGTAATGTTTATAGAATTTCCATCCTCCACTTCCACACATCAACAAAGGGACAAGTCCTTAGACATTAGCTAATAGCGCAATTATTGGTAATTTGAAAGCTGTTTTCACCAAACATCGTTATTACATAAACTTCTCTCTTTTTAAATGTGTTTGATTCTCTTATTGCCTTTTATTCATTTATTATACACAACTATTTTCCTTCATAAAACTGTGTTCATTTCTTAATTTAATGTGTGGCAGATCAATTTCCTAACGTGGTACGTGAGAAGTAATGGAAACAAATCACTTATTCACTGCAACTTGCTTTTAGCCAAAATAAAAAAGTAAAATTCATTCATTGTAGCAAGATTATGCTTTTAATATATTTTTTCCAGTTTTTGTGTGTTTTAATTTTATCAGAAAATTATAATTATAAAATTAATTTCATATTATTTTATTATTAAATATTCAGATTGAACTTTTTCTAGTGTATCTTAAATTTTAAGTAATGGTTTATTTTTGATATGGAATTACAAGTCAATAAATCAAAATTTCAGATCTAATTTTTAAATAATTTTTTTTTTTGGAGGGGGGGGGGCTTCATTTGTTTAGATCTATGAGATTTATCAAAGAAAATCTGGATCTGCTATCTAGGATTATAAGATCACTAGTTTTTTCAACTCCTATAAAGAAAATGGGTGAAAGTGGAGTTAATAATAATAATAGGTATTTTATGCAGATCTGTTGACAAAAATGGTAGATCTATTTGGGCCTAGCTTTAAGCCCATTGAAACTTTTACTCGTCCTAAAAGTAAAAATCTAACGATCAAGATTTAATCATGACAAAACCAACTTAAACATCACCTGATCAACCTCTTGATGTCGCATCAATTCACATGTCGTTTTCTGTTTCCCTGAGATTTCCCGGGAAGGATATAAAAAAGGAAAAAGGTAAAACCTAAAGTATTAAAAAAATAATTAAAAATCAGTAAAAAAGGACAAATTTTTAGAGGTTTTTGTTTCGACACACTACTTCACCTTTGTTAAATCTGACAAGGTAGAAGAGAAGAAAAAAAAATACAAGTCAAAACTCTCAGATGGAAGATCCTACCGCAAGCAATGTGATTCCGACGGCGAATTCTTCTTCTCATCTCAATCTATCACCGTCGATGAATACTCCTCCGATGAAGGTATCACTTGAGTCACGAATCAACCGTCTAATCAATGCCAACCAATCACAATCACCATCAAGGTCTATATACTCTGATCGATTCATACCTAGTAGATCCGGATCGAATTTCGCACTCTTTGATCTAGCTCCTTCCCCGAGTAAAGAAGATGCCGCTGGCTCTTACGCGACTCTGTTGCGTGCGGCGATGTTCGGTCCCGAGACGCCGGAGAAACGGGATATTACTGGGTTCTCTTCGTCGCGGAATATTTTCCGGTTTAAGACGGAGACGAATCGGTGTCTGAATTCGTTTTCGCCTTTTGTCTCTGATGAAGCTCCTGGTGTTAGTCATAGTCCGATCAAGGCGTTGAGGAAGGTGTCGCGATCGCCGTACAAGGTCGGTCCTTATTATTATTATTATTTTTTTTGCTTGCTGGGGATCGTGCATTACAAATTTTTCTTTTTGAGGGTTTTTGATTGATGGAGATTGTCGAATTTATAACAACGGATCTCGATCATCTTGTGTATTTTTTTAAGGTAGATGTACATTGTGTGGCATGGATTGTTTCTTCGATGGGTTTTGTGTTTGTGTGTGTAATGTCTGTAGATTTGGGGTTTGGAGACTTTAGATTCTCGATCTCGTTGACTTTGTTGTTAGATTTCATTGATGCACGAAACGTTCTTTGATTTTAGTGATGTGTTTGTTCTGTGATGGTCTCAGATTTGAGTCTTGAGGTTGGTTTGATTTTAGATCATACAATTATTGAAGAATGCTTGTTGTTTACTGTTCTTTCAATAGCTCTAATGGGGCAGAGCTTGTTGTGGTTGTTTGGATTTAGATATTTTTGTTGTGGGCAATGTTGCTACAGATGATAACAGAGTCTTTCTTTGTGTTGTTAGGTACTAGATGCACCGGCTTTGCAAGATGATTTCTATTTGAATCTCGTGGATTGGTCAGCTCAAAATGTTCTTGCCGTGGGATTAGGGAACTGCGTGTATTTGTGGAACGCTTGTAGCAGCAAGGTGAGTCCTTTTGTCACTTGCAAAAACATATATTTTTTTTTTGAACTTGTTTTTTGTCACAGCAGTTTTGAATCGTTTTGATGTTGATATCTTCCTTGAAATTCAACAGGTAACTAAATTATGTGATCTGGGAGCTGATGATAGTGTTTGCTCTGTGGGTTGGGCGTTTCGTGGAACTCATCTAGCTGTCGGAACTAGTTCCGGGAAAGTACAGGTTAGATCTCATCTAATTATCGTACGGTAACTGTAAATTGTAAAAGATAGTTAATGCCGTATTTATTAGGGGCATATTGATCATTAGTGTAACAATATCAGGAAGTTATTACAAAGATGTTATTCTTTGTCGATGAGATATGCTCGAATAAAGCATTATCAAGGGTTTGTAGGTATTCAGACATTTTCCTGAGTGAAGATGGAAAGTATATAAAAAACATTGGCAGATAGGATTTGAGAAATTTATTATGATGTTTTTTTCCATATAATTATTCACTTTGATTGTGTTTTGACAGATATGGGATGTGTCGCGCTGCAAGAGAACAAGAACGATGGAAGGTCATCGTCTAAGAGTTGGAGCCCTGGCATGGAGTTCATCTGTTCTTTCATCTGGTAGCAGAGACAAGAGTATACTTCAGAGAGACATACGTTGTCATGAAGATCACGTCAGTAAACTTACAGGTCACAAATCCGAAGTATGCGGACTCAAGTGGTCTTATGACAACAGAGAGTTAGCTTCTGGTGGAAACGACAATCGAGTAAGTACTTACTATATTCTAAATTTGCGGTTACGTTTTTTAACCGCCAACATGGGGTAAGATGGTTTATAAATGTTTGCAGCTATTTGTATGGAACCAACATTCAACACAACCGGTATTGAAATATAGTGAACACACTGCAGCGGTTAAAGCCATTGCTTGGTCTCCTCATGTTCACGGGCTTCTTGCTTCTGGTGGTGGGACTGCTGATAGATGCATACGTTTTTGGAATACAACTACAAATACTCATTTAAGTTCCATAGATACTTGCAGTCAGGTAAATTTTCTTCTTAAATTTGACATGACTTCACAACACATAACCGAATGTTATTAACAGTCTTTGTTCTTGCATATGACAGGTATGCAATCTAGCTTGGTCTAAGAATGTAAACGAGCTGGTTAGCACGCATGGATACTCCCAAAACCAAATCATAGTCTGGAAATACCCAACCATGTCCAAAGTAACAAGTCTCTTTTCTGTACATTACTCTGCATCAGTTAGTATATGTGGTTAACTGAACTTGTCTCCTTTTTTTTTGTTATGGTTCAGATTGCAACTCTGACTGGTCATACATACCGTGTTCTGTACCTTGCGGTCTCACCTGATGGACAGACGATTGTAACCGGAGCAGGAGATGAAACCTTAAGGTTCTGGAATGTCTTCCCGTCCCCGAAATCTCAGGTAAAATCAATCAAGTTATCTACATTTATGCAGTTGATGATTTCAAAATGCTATTCTCAGAGGAAATAATTTGATCTTTTCAATTCTATATGCAGAACACTGATAGTGATATCGGGTCGTCATTCTTTGGTAGAACAACAATTCGCTGAAGAATTTTCTAAAACACACACACAAGGACAGATGCATGTTTCTTTCATTTCTTCAACGGCAGCCTCTGTCTGGAGTTGGTCGTCTCAACCAACCTTTTTTTCACACGGAGAAGAGAGTATTTTTTTTCATACGGATGCCAGAAGATCTAACCCTTATGATATAATACGATCTGGGTTCGTCAAGATGCGCAACAAAATTTTCAAAAGTGTATATCTTTATTTTCTTTTATACATCATCCATTCATATAAATTTTGTTGTAATTCACTTACGAACACACCGATTTATAGCGAGGTCCATTAATAATAAATGCAATAATTCGTTGCCCCATTCTCATCTATATATTGCTGGTTCTTCTTCTTTTCCCGAACATGGTCGTAAATTACAGGTAGGCATAGGCGAATGGGGTCGGAGATAAAAGTCATCTTTGTTTGGTTTAAACAATCAAAGAAGATTGTGAGGTAAGAGAGACCAAACAAATCCAAAAGAATGATTTGGAATCATTACAAGCAAATGAGTGGCCAGTACGCTTCATGTGTCGTAAACCAGACAATTCTTTTGCTGTCGCTCTCACTCCCAATCTCTTAAGCTTCACGTTTCTCCTTGGTTTCACGTGTTACATTGGCGAATTATGTCCTAATAACTCCTAAGGGCATCTCCAACCCACTTCTATAATTGCCTCTAAACTCTATTTTAGAGGTAAATCTACTCCAACCCACTTCTATAATTGCCTCTAAAATAGAGATTGCTATATTTTCCTCTATATATAGAGGAACTCTATTTTTTCCTCTAAAATAGAGTTATACTTTTTTATTTGCATAACAGTCCTTTATATTTTAAATGTTTTATAGCTATAACTAAAACAAATAAAAGATATTATTTATCCTTTTATTTTAAAATTAAACTTTTTTATTTGCATAATAATCCTTTAAATTTGTAAAAAGTATATTTATAACTAAAAATTTATTATAATTTATTTCTAAAATTTTATATATATGTATCTATTGTAAAATATTTAATTATATGATAAATAGAGGTTGGATTTTAAAAGTTTCATTATAGTTATCCATTCTAAAATTATATATTATTATTTAAAAGGTGATATTATATAAAGAGTTTGTAAAATATAATTATGAAAATAAAATTTAATCATTTCATAATAATTATTTTTGATACAACAAAAACTAACAACTTAATATTCTCCTAAATTGCTTCCGGATCCACCAAGATCATTAAAATACTGTCCAAACGTAGTACATGGAGGAGGAACTTGTTGACTTTGTTGTTCATGACTTCGCTTTTGTAAAATCCGTGCTTCTTCAGCTTGAAAGTATTCACGAACATTTAGATCTTGTATAGAATTCAAGTCACAAAATAAAATTTTGTTTTCTTCCTTCAACTCTTTCAAAGCATAGTTTTTACTTTGAAGTTGGAAGAGAAATTCCACCTCCAAAGGTCCAAATAGCGGAAGATGATAATATACGGTTCCAGGAGTTTTTAGGTAGATTTAGAAAAATCAAAGACCAAAAAGCTCATTTCTCACTTCGAAATGCTTTAATTGATCATTTATGGGAAAAATACACTAATGGTGATGGTTAAATAAATGTACTATGTTTTTATATTTATATTATGCAATGTATTTTTTATTTAATAAATTATTTAATATAAATGTTATAATTTATAAAGATTTTGTAAGAAACATAGATTTTTGATACCAAAAAAAGAAAATGGTTTAATTTGTAATTTTTGTAAAGATAAGGCGTGAATAGTAAAACTAAAAAGAATATTTGAAGGAATATTCTTTTTTAGAGATAAAAATAGAGGAATACATTGGAGTAAAACTCACATCTATTTTAGAGTTCTTCTATTTTAGAGATAGAGATACAGGAATACATTGGAGATGGTCTAATATACGGACTATTCCTATATTAGATCCACCAAATGGAAAGATCTTCCATTTCCTTTTCACTTTACAAACCATCAGAAAGGTTTTCATTAATAAAAAAATGGATTGTATATCGATTGGTTAAATCACGAGTTTCTCCGGATTAGGAGTAGAAACTCTCACGGCTCGAGTCCCGGAGTAACCATTAACATCTTCATTACTAAGACTGTGAGACCACGGAATCGAGCTTACCGGTGGGAAACAACAGCTGCATTTATCTGCGCACTGAGTCTCAGGAAGAGTTCGAGTCATGTGACCATTAGGCGAAGAAGCTTCCCATAGCGGACCCCAACACTCAACTCTGTTGAACTCATCGACATTGGAATGGAAATAAACCCAAACAAGAGCTTCTTGCAACTCGGGATAGTTGTTCAAGAAGTTACCATCTCCATGAACAAAAGCCTTCAACACCTAATGCATTATATAAAAAAAAAATCACAGTGATCAACATTTCTTTTACATGAGACCAGTAAAAGAAGAGCTTTTTTGTTAAACTTTGGAAAGTTACCACTGGTAGTTCTTTGCAAAAGATGTAGTATCGAAACTTTGCGAATCGGTCTAAAAGGAACTGGCCACCGCTTATGTGGCAGTGAACGTGGAGCGACATTTTCCCTTTCACTTTCTTCCATTCTGCTAACACTTCATCTCGGTATAGTCTATTTGCCCATCCTTTCAACTACATAGAGCATTTTATACACATCTTAAACTGCTAAAACCATCACAAATACAGCCTATAAACTAAACCCTTTTAATGTTCTTTAACATTACTAATGTTTCAAGATCATCAAATGCGAATCTTTTCTGGTGAATATAGACACATCACAGAGCTATATACATATGCACAGATACATTAACAGGCTAAAACCATGGAGCCTAATTATATACACCAGCCTCTACTATGATGAGAGCAGAGAGAGAGGTAATTGTTACCTGAGAATTGTTTATGGAGTGAGAAATAGCTAACGTTAATTTAGCTGTAATGTCACTGTGAGTGAGCGTGTAAGTTCTTGGAAGCGTTGATGGATGCTTCTTCTCATCAACCCCTAAAAACAATACTTTCAACTTGGATGACTCGAAAATCTCCGGTCCAAACAATCCTGCCATCTGCACCAGATCCAAAAAACCCTTCAAGATAATCGAATATGTGTTCTTTACGTTGATCTAGGAATCATTTGTACATACTCAAATTCCTTGAATCCAAAACAATTTCAAGTTTCTTAATCCAAGAAATAGAACCAGACCCAACAAGAACCGTGAAGAAATGAAACTATAGCTAGAAACTGTGAAACTAGTGGATTAGCTAAATCACACTGAAACATTCTTTAGAATAAATCAAATGACGAGACATTCTGTCAAAAAAAGCCTTACGGGAACAATCGATTGATTCTTCCTCTTGGATCTTCTATTGGCGAGAATGAGTGAGCTGTTACTGTTACTCCGGTTGTCCGAATAAGCTGGTTTCAGCTTTGTTGGTAACAACGGATTCGCCGACAAACTACACATCACTGCTCTCTCTTGAACCAAAATCAAGCTTCAATTTTCCAGAATTACGAAAGAAAGAAATTACCCCTAAATACAGAGAGGCAAAAAAATACAGAGAGATCCTTTTGCGAGGCTTCGAACAAAAAATCTCACGCCATTTCTTGCGGGTTCGTACACTGAACCCAAAATCGAAAGCTTGCAACTTTAAAAGAAAAACCAAATAATCGACCTTTCGTTTGCTTGAAGCTTTAGCCTTCAATTTTACTTGGGGATATTCTTTCTTTCTTTCTTTCTTTCTCTTCCTGGAATTTAGGGTTCTTCTGAGTGTTAATCTAGAGAGACACTCTTTGAAATTTTCTGAGCATGAGAGAGTGCCACGTGTTTTCACCAATCTTAGCATGAGCTGCACATGTGTCATCATGGTGGGCCTAACAAGTGCCTTTAACAGTCTTTCTGGATAACTTAGCCATCTCGTTGACGAAGAGACACAGATTCGGCTCTAATAAACTTATCGAGCCGAATCCAAGCTGTCCGGTTTTTTTCTCGGTTTAATCTAATTTAATTGGTTTACGGTTTAGAAATTAGATGTCACAATAAGTCTCTTGATTTCTTGATATCTACAATGTAAACTAATCATCTACAAAGCAAATCTTATGAAAGCATAATCAACTGTGGACCAAAGAAAAATGAAAGCATAATCAACAAATATAACCGAAACTTCACAATCAAGCGCGTACAATAAACCGGTTTAAACCAATTTTTCATCGTGGCTCAAGCTCAGTGATTGAGACCTCGACCTGCGAATCCCGAGAAGCTTCACCTGAATCACTATGACCAACAAATGCAGGTGTTGATGGAACCGGAAGAGACACAGAATTACTATTGAGCCAATGAACTACTGAGTTCATGTTTGGTCTTCTCGTCACACTCTCTTGAACACATAAGAGTCCTATTTTGATGCATTTCATCATCTCGTTTCTTGAAACATTCTTTGTGATCACTGTATCTACAATGTCCAGTGCTCGATCCCCGCGCCAGTTTATCCACACCTAAACCCGTTTTTAATAAAATCAGTAACCCAGAAGAGAATAATAATTGCTTGTAGGTTAAGTTTATCGACTCAAGTTTTACTTACATGGGAAGCTACACCAGTTGGCTGAAAGCTATTGTTCTTCCGACCACATATGATCTCAAGAACCATAATACCGTAACTGTAAACATCGGTTTTAACCGAGAACCGTCCGAACGCAATGTATTCTGGCGCCATATACCCGCTGTAACGGAACATGATAAGTACAAAAGAAAAATCATAGATAAGTTGTAATCAACAACTCACTAAGTTCCCATGACTCTGCTTGTTGTTAAGCCTTGTGTCTGATCATCTGAATCGAACAATCTGGCCATCCCGAAATCTGAAATCTTGGGGTTCATCTGATAGTCTAAAAGAATGTTACTAGGTTTCAAGTCACGGTGAATGATCTTGAGACGAGAATCTTCATGAAGATAGAGAATCCCTCGAGCTATGTTTTCGATAATGTTGTACCGTGTGCTCCAGTTAGCCCTCAAAGATAGAAAATGCTCCTCTGATTTCGATGAAGTAACCTCAAATATGAAATGATCAAGGCTTGAATTGGGAACATACTCGTAAATGAGAAGTCTCTCTTGGTCTTGTAAGCAAAAACCTAGTAGCTTAACTAGATTCCTATGTTGAAGCTTAGATAATAACAAAACCTCGTTCTTGAACTCTTCTTCCCCTTGCCCTGACCGTATGGACAATCTCTTCACCGCTATTTCTTGACCGTTTTGAAGCTTTCCCTTCACATTGTTGATTGGTAGTATAAGAAAAACATAACTCGGTATCGATAATTGTAGAAGATCAAAACCTGGTTTTTCACCTTGTACACTTGACCAAATCCACCTTCCCCGAGCTTATTATCTTCAGACAAGTCACTTGTGGCTGCTTGAATAGCACGGAATTCGAATTTCAATGAACGCAGAGCATCAACTTCTGCAGCTGCATCCAAAGGAAAGTAACATTCAATCTTGACTTTGCTGAAAAACTCTGATAAACAAATTTTGAAACTCACTATCAAGTTCTTGATAAGTCTCTCTCAAACCGTCCTTATTCTTTTTCTTCCTCCTCCGGTAGAGAACATATCCAACAACAACTACGGCTAGAATCAGTAAGGAAGCACCCACAAGAATTGGGACGACAATTTTCACCGTTGGAGAATCTTCGACATCAAAACGTATCACTATAAACAGTTCGAAACAGAGTATTTAATAATGTTCTTGAATTGTTTTTTTTTTCACCTTTCTCGGCCGGCGGTGAAATGTTACGAAAGGCTCCGTAAAAAGGATAAAAGTCCCACCGGAAAATGCAATTTGGACGAGTAACAAGACCTCCTTGTTTCCCACGGCAACAATTCTGATAATCCCCAACGCTATTTCTCAAACAAGTGTTGCAGTGAGCATTAGATATATCAGAAGTACACTGCATAATCGTGTAGATCATCATCGTCATTTTCAAGGGTCTAATCTCAGCTTCATAGTACTTGGATGAAGCTGAATCCACCATACGAAGCATCAAATTTTGCCAAATCCTATCGAAGTCTGTCAAATTCGATGGGATATCCGTAAGGTTGGGAAGAATCTGACGCGGGTCCATATTTGCTGAGCCAAAGAAAGAGCCGCTCGAGTAGCGTACGAAACAGAGAGTTTTTTCACCACCTGACCAGTGAAAATCTCCGGTGTAGTTTGGACAGTTCTTGATAAGTCCATCGGAAGTGGTCTTGACGCAATTTGAGCAATCCTCTGTTTCGGTACCAGGAATACACATCGCTAGAGCATAGATTCTGTCTCGATCTTGGCCTAGTGAATCATTGTAGAAGAAGTTGTTTTGAGCAGTGACGTTAGAGGGAAGAGAAGAGAGGAGAAGAAGACGGTTCTTGTTGAAAGTGCTGTTTGTTTTAAAAGATCCTTTAATCAAGCACTGTTGATCCTGAGCTGAGACAAGAATAACACCTGTTTTGATTGAAAGGAAAAAACAAAGGATGGTCGAGAAGAAGCTCTTGTTCTTACTCATGTTTTCAGAGATTGTTCAGGTGTGTGTCTGATTCTTTTCATCAGGAAGGTTTTAGATTACCTGAGTGATGATATCATCTTGGACTTTTGCTAAGAACCTAGGACACATGGATGTTAGTTATGCATGTAGTTGAAAAGTAAAACATATAATACTGGTCTAATAATTATGACTTTGAAGAATACTTGTTTGCCAGATTAGGGTTTTCCATTTTCAATGTTGCCCCTATTTATATATAAAATTACATTGGCTGGTATAAGATTTTCATCTTTGTAAAAGTCTTGTGACAACCTAATAATTTACTATGTATTAGCATAATTCACCAACACCATGTGCGGACACAAATTTTTAATATTAATATTAAAAAATTTCATCTAAACTATATTTAAAAAAATAATTTATTTTGTATTTTTCAAACTTAATATTAATAGTAATTATAAATTTATAATATAAAATTGTTTTATCTATAACAAACAGATCTAGTAATATCTTAAAATCAAATAGCAAATATAGTATATAAATTATCTGATATTTTTAATTTTTATTACCAAAATTATGTATATCTAGTAAATATAATAAAATAATTAATTAAATCAATATAATAAATAACTATATATTAAATTATTAACAATTTATCTTATATTTTTCAAATTTAATAATAATTATAAATTTTATATTATAAAATTATTTTATCTGTAACAAACATATCTAGTAATATCTTAAAATCAAATAGCAAAAGTATTATAGAAATAATCTGATATTTTAAATTTTATTAACTAGTTATGTATATCTACTAGTATAATAAAACAATTATTTAAATCTATATAAAAATTTAAAGTAAGGTTAACATATTAAAAACATAATTTCGTTAAAAATAACTTATAATCAACCAATTTGAAAGTCAATAAAAACTCAAAAACACTTTCCAATCTATTATATAAAGAGAGACTCTTCTCTCCTATGGAGCTACGTCACCTTTCTTTTTCAATTGTGTTTTGGGCTTTTTTTTGTTTTGTTTTCGTCATCTTAAATTAAGTCTAGCCCATTTATTGTTAACTTTTTTGGGCCCAGAAATGGTACCACTAAACTTCTGCATTATGTCGCCCCCACCTTCAAGTCGTCATTTCCTTATCACTCTAATGGCGAATCTCTGTTAGAGATCTATACCTTTAAATGAGAAGTAATTTTGGGCGATTGCTGACGTGTCGTCACGAGAAGATTATAGAGGCGGATAATGATGACGTGGAAGTGTGACGTGGCAATGCCAAAAATAAACAAATGAGTTTGGAGTTCGATTTATTTACAGGAATACCATCACCCGATTATTATTCATGCAATTGATTCATTTCCTAAAAAAATGCAGAATATCTTTCTAAATATCCTATTAGTTCGAGTTTGAAAAAGATATTCTAGGACATATACCAAGCTTTCGAGAGAAGTCTTTGAAATCCTATATAAGGTGAGCTTGAGGTGGCTTTGAAACACAATCGTCTGCATATTCCAAAATTTCAAGAAACTTTCTGTCTCATTTGTTTTTCTCATTGGCCGTGGAAGTTTTCTTCCGGATCATCAAAACTTTGGTCAAATGATCCGTTGTCATTTCTATTGCTTTCTTCTTCTTATCGGTTTTGAAAAAATTTATATGTTTTGTTTTTTTTGGTTCTGTTTTGTTCGTTTGGTCCCATGAAAGAAGAAGTTCGGTTATCACAAAGCTAAGATCTAATGATGTGATGTGAACTAACAAACGTTTTTGGGCTTAATAACACTTCTTGTCTTCGTTATGGCAAGACTGACACAATTCTCTGGTGTCATAAACCACGTGACACTTCCAGCGTGGATTTGTCTGATCTGCCCCTATATAGACGCGTCAACCATATTTCTGTCATTCACCAATGGGACCTTTCCCTTGTGATGATACGACCATGAGAAGTCTCACGGATCAGACTCACGGTCTACTCCCAGCCCACTTTCGTCCCCTTCAAGGACACGATCACCAGCAGTAGAAGATACACCATCAATCGGATCAATACGACCCGGGCCGACAATCGGCTCACTAACACGAGCAGAGACAAGAGAAAAACCTGTGTCTTCAGAACGGTCAACATCATTCCCAGATTACGACCTGCCTTTTACTACCCACCTGACAGTGCACATTGCCAGGAGCCTTATAACTAACATTCTCCTTAGGAAGAGCAGGATCTTGATCCACGACTTCCTTATCAGAAACAACCTCCAAACAACGCTTGGGCCTAACCGTCACATAGAAAGTCCCAGACGTTCCCCGGTTGGTCGAATTCCTCGAAAAAGCGAGTAGATACGTCAACGCCACTGTTAGCTGCTAGGATAAAAAAAACATGCATGTTAGGGATAGCCGCCAGACAAAGCTGAGAAATAGCCATCGTCCTCGCCTCACAGTACTCAACCAAGATTCTCGGAATAGGGAACAACATATGACAATCGAGGAACCAACAGTCATATAAGCAGATCCACCCAGGAGGAGCATCCCAAGGTCACTCGTCAGAGGTCGGTAAACGAAGCTCGAGGCCGGGAACGCGGGTACAATTCTGTAGGATATCGTCCAAAGAAGTATGCTTACTAAAAGACGGACGAATCACTCGAGAAACAACAACCATCTTCTCTAATGCTATATCCTCCTCCTCCACCGCTTTCTTCTTATTCTTTCTTTATTTCTTTCCTCTTGAACATTCGTTCGAGAGCGATTTCCAGAAAGGCAGAAACAGCCACACTATGTCTTGAGCAACCACCTCCCGAATCAGCAGGATCGTTGCCCTCATTTTGACGACCTCGCTCATCTACCATTCGGATTCCACTCGTCTCCGCCTCCTTGATTCATATCACATGCGAATTTAAATTCTCCCTCTCATGAGGCTTGGAAGAAGAGGCATCGATAAACGGCTGACAATCAAGAGATTTTATCACCATCGGAGCACCACGATACGTCCATCCGGCGCGGGATTTGAAGAAATCATCGTCCCCTTCAATTGACCTAGACTGAACGGAGCTCTCCTCCGATGACTCGGAAGAATCAAGGTCGCCACTTCTAGTAGACGAATGATAACTAGATTATACTTGCATGTTGACAAATCCAAGACAAATAGAGAAATCAAAAGGTTTGACAAAACATATACGAGGCTAAAATCAAAGAAAAAGAACAAGTGCCTAACGAAACGAAGATGATAGAAACTGAAGAGACGAAGACTCGAAAAGAACGCTCTTAATTTCAGTGTTTTTCTTTTTATAGATTTCGAGATAGTTCACAGAAACACAGTTATTATAAATAACAGTTTTTCTTATTTAAATTAATTTAATAGTTAAAAATGTTCCCAAATTATAATTTGGGAGAGACCTTAACTAGTATATAAAGAACTTAAAAAACTTTTTGAGGGATCTTAGAAAATACAAATCAATGATTTTGAGTTCGAAAGGCATGACACTTAAGAGTTAATCTCAAATACAAATCTTTTTTTTTTTTCCTGGTCAAATCTCAAATACAAATCATTATATCTCAAATATGGCCGCGTGAAAGGAGGGACGGATCGATTCTTGACTCACTTCGTTAACCAAAGACGCTGATTGACACATGACCCCCAATAGTCTCCCGGTCCTTTCTCCATCGATCTTTTCGTCAACGGTTTCTAGAGAACAAAAATATATAATTTCGTGTTCACATTTAAAAATTTCTACATTATTATTGACTTTGACTTTTGACTTATCGTCACCGTTTTTGAAGGTTTGAGGATCACTGTTTTCAGAGAAACTTCCATTTGCTGTTAAATAAAGTAGTAAGAAACGAACAGCTGCGTGAATACTAAACACACAGATTTTGCTTTTGCTACAATTTTCTTAAAGTGAATGATGAAGCAGATGAGTTTGTTTTCAATCCTCTGTCTTGTCCTCATAAGCTTTGGCGTTGCTACGGTTTCAGCACAAATCGTCTGTATGAACAACGGGAATTTCACGCCCAACGGTACTTACGACGCAAATCGCCGTCTCATCCTCTCTTTTCTACCTTCCAATGTCACATCACAAGACGGCCTCTTCTTCAATGGTTCCGTCGGACAAGAACCGAACCGTGTCTACGCAACAGGGATGTGCATCCCAGGATCAACTTCAGAAGACTGTTCTGAATGTATCAAGACCGCATCTGATAATTTGAGAGGGATTTGTCCTAACCAAACAAACGCGTTTACATGGCTAGGTGATCCAACTCTTTGCCATGTCCGCTACTCCAACACTTCTTTCTTAGGATCTGCAGCTATAGATCCGCGGAGTTCGTTGACCAACAGTGGAAATGTAACCTCAAATCTAACAGAGTTCAAGAAAACATGGGAAGAAACTGTTGTTCGTATGATTGATGTAGCCTCCACAGCAAAAAACACATCATCTTCTAGTAGTAACTATTATACAGCTAATATTGCAGCCTTGACAGCTTTTGTCGAGATGTACGCATTGATGCAATGCACGCCTGATGTTTCCTCTCGTGATTGTGAGACTTGTCTGAGACGGAGCGCAAGTGAGTTTCAGTCATGCTGTAGTGAGAGGCGTGGAACCCGTATTTTGCGACCAAGCTGCTATTTCCGGTATGAATTGTATGATTTCTCTAAGGCTTCTTTTGTTAATTTTACGGCTGCTTCTCCTCCACAACCTGGAGATGATCAAGTCAGCACCATCGACAATGGTAAGTTTTACAATATATTGAAAAGAAAAATGATGGTTGTAAGAAGAATTGAAATATATGATATTGTTTTTCGCTGTGTTATGAGAAGATAGCAAAGGAATCTCAGCTGGAATTGTCGCAGCCATCACCGTTCCAACTGTCTTCATACTACTTGTTCTAGGTTTTGTTCTATTCCGGAGGAAGAAATCATATCAGAGAACTGAAGTTGAATGTTAGTTTCTTGTGTTTCCTCTCGTTATAAGCACCTAAAGCATAGCTAATACACCCTTGCTTTGCAGCCGATAGTACAGATTCATCGCAATATGACTTTAAGACAATTGAAGCTGCAACAAACAATTTTTCGAGGAATAATAAGCTCGGTGAAGGTGGATTCGGAGAGGTTTACAAGGTAAGGATGACTCTGTTTTCAATTTTTTTTCTAAGTTACTACTATATGGTAGTGAAAAGGAAGTTTGTTTCATTTAATGGTATGTAGGGTACGCTTTCAAATGGAACTGAAGTGGCTGTGAAGAGACTGTCGAAAAAGTCGGGACAAGGGACAAGAGAGTTTAAGAACGAGGCTGTTCTTGTGTCAAAGCTCCAACATAGGAATCTAGTTAGGCTTCTTGGATTCTGTTTGGCAGGAGAAGAAAAGATTCTGATCTATGAGTTTGTCCCCAACAAAAGCCTTGACTATTTCCTATTCGGTATGGTTCCCTTTCAAGAGTTTTTCTAATTCAAAGGATTCTTCTTTAGCTTGTAAACTGATTTTCTGCATACACGGAGATGAGCAGACCCTGAAAAGCAAAGTCAGCTAAACTGGACTCAGCGGTATAAAATCATCGGAGGAATTGCTCGAGGAGTTCTTTATCTTCATCAAGATTCACAGCTCACAATCATACACCGTGACCTCAAAGCCAGCAACATTCTCTTAGATGCCAATATGAACCCAAAAATTTCAGATTTTGGATTGTCCACGATCTTCGAAATGGAGCAAACTCGAGGCAATACCAACCGAATTGCTGGAACCTAGTAAGTTATGCTCGTAATGTACAGCAAAACCATAAGTTCTAAGCCTTTTTCTCTTGAATATTAACCATAATTGTGTGTTTGTCAGCGCTTACATGTCTCCTGAGTATGCACTGCAAGGTCAATTCTCCATGAAATCTGACATTTACAGCTTTGGAGTCTTAGTTCTCGAGATTATAAGCGGCAAGAAAAACAGCGGCGTCTACCAGATGGATGAAACTACTACTGCTGGAAACTTGGTTAACAATGTGAGCATAAAAAACTCATCTTTCAACAACTTAACATCTTTGAACATATGATGACAAAGGGTTCTTGATTGTTCATTTATGGTAGGCTTGGAGGCTTTGGAGAAATGGGTCACCACTAGAGTTGGTGGATCCGGCCATTGGAAGGAATATTCAGAGTAATGAACTAACTAGATGCATCCATATTGCGCTCTTATGTGTTCAAGATAATCCGGAAGACCGTCCAATGTTATCAACTATCATCTTGATGCTCACTAGTAACACAATCACTCTACCAGTGCCTCGCCTACCGAGTTCTTTCCCCCATAGCAGGCACAAACTGGACCAGGTATCTGTGGGATTCGAATCAAATCAATTTACAGGACAAAGATCTGTTGGTTATTCTGTTAGTGACGTGACAATTACTGATTTAGAGCCTCGTTAAAGATGGGAAATATTCTGTGTGAAAATTTGAGTGATGCTTTTACTATATGTTCCTATTTTATGTAATTTAAGTCTAAAATATTCATGTGAGTTTTTGTTGAAGGTGTATTTCTACAAGTGACTAATTTGTCAGATATAGTCTGGGGATTCGGAGAATTTCATATTAATAAAATGTAGTTCTTGAATAAAAAAAATGGAAGTAATTTGTCGCTATGATGTGTTTTATTAAATAGTTTAACAATAGGAATATTTCCTAAAGTTCATTAAAAATTGATGATTTAAACATTTATTTATAAAACAAATTGAATAATCGTATGTTAGCGCATATTCTCTTCTTCAAATCATTATAATAATAATAAAAAAAAATACAAATTTTTAAATTATAAAATATAAAAGATTGAAATTCAAAATAAATATTAAAATATATTAAATATCTACATATTTAAGTAAAATCCGCGCATTTGCGCGGATTCTCTCCTAGTATATATAATAGCAAAATGTCTCTCCAGAAACATGACACCTCAGTATGAGGAGAGATTATGGAGGCGACACTTGTTTTAATGAAAAAAACATACTCCAATCAAAACATTACGTTCTTCTGTGTCATATCCATTTGTTCTAAAAATGAAATTAGTCAATTAATTAACAAAAAAATAATTCGCTTCCTCTTTCATTCCGATCCGCTTCTCTCTCATTCTCAGCGATTTGTCGACGATTTTGTCGTTGTCTCTTCTCCGATCGATTCCCGCGATTTACCTCCGATAATCTCAACCGCCTGGCCGAGCACCCTTGCGATTCCCTCGCCGATCTTTTACAAGCCGATCTGCTCATCTCTGTTTTATTTTCAGGATTTGAATCCGAACAAGTTATAGATTACTGAGCTTTCATCGATCCATGTATCTTATGTGTTGAACGTCCCTTTGATTAGCTTCTTCGCCAAAGTTTCTGGGTTTTGACCGACCTTCAGATCTTCATTTCACCGGTGAGTTTACTTCATCAATCTTTGTTTGTGAAGCTTACTGATTTTCTTAGAAGCATCGTTGGTTATAGTCTTCGTAATTTTCTTTAATTAAGAATCGCAAACCCTAATTTTGAGTTGGCATCTTGAGAATATGTATTTTAATATGACCCGTGACGATCTTCAATAGTCTTTCTAGCCGCAAAGACGCAATGCTATTGGTACTTGGCGTATCAAGAATGTCAATGAACTCGTGTGTGGCTTATGCAGCTGGTTTGCCTCCAGAAGAAAAACCGAGACTTTGCGAAGCTGAATGCTAGAAAGAGCTTGAAAATGTATGGTGAGATCACACACAAACACATTTTGGATTTTCATAGAATCTTGACATTGTTAATTGAATCTGGCTTTTGAATAAAGGTTCCAATGGTAACCACAGAGTCAGGGCTTCAGTATAAAGATAGCAAAGTCGGTACATGCCTGAATCCTCTGGTTGGTTTTCAGGTAAAGGAACTGAATCAAGCCAATATATAGTTGATGAAACCATATTCTCAACCTTGTTGCTAAGTTATATATGTTAAAAACGATTCAAATGTTGCAGGTTGCTGCTAATTATGTAGCTATGGTTCCTTCAGGGCAAATTTTCGACAGGTGATCTTTCTTAATCCATACAAAACCGAACGATTTGATCTTCTTTGCTGATTGATTTTTATAATCATGGAATCATATTAGCTGCTGAATGAATCTACTATCATCAAATGGTCACATTCACTCAACTGTCGGAAATTGCAGAGTTGTTATATTTAATTTGTTGGCAGCATATCAATCTTGAAGCATGTAAAACATGACGAATGGAAGAAGCTTTCTCTTTATTCTATAAAATGAAAGCCAATGGTTTAAGACCCGATATTGTGTCATATTTAACTGTGATTCATCGCCTCTACAGATTATGAGAGTTTGATATGGCTGTTTGGCTTTACGAAGAGATGTGTTCCAACAGAATTCTTACGAAATCTAGGACACATGGGGCTATTTTGCTTGGTTCATGTCAGAAAGGGATGTTTCTTGAGGCAAGAGCGCTTCTGGATTCTCTGATTTCAACTGGCTGCACTGGATATTATTATGTACAATATGTAATCGATGTGTATGCAAAGTCTGGTTTCATTGAAGAGGATTTAGAATTAGTCAGGATAGTGATTGAGAGTGGGATAACTCCTGCGTCGCCACTCTCAATTATTTGATTTACGGGTATTGCAAGACCCTGAATATAGCCGAGGCTAGAAAAATCGTGAATGTCATAAAGCTATATAGATTGGTTCGAAGCTGTAAGCTATAGAACTCTGATGCATGCATATCCTAACCGTGGAAAAGCTGAAATCGTAGATGAATTGCGTCGTTAAATGAAAGCAAAAGGAATCACACCAACCAATTTCACACTCTGTGTTCATTAAAGGACTCTGCATGGGCCGTACACTCTAAAAATACATCATGTATGGTGGGGCATGGCTTCTGAAGGTATAACTTTATATCAGATCACTTATAATACAATTATTCAGTATCTAATACATGGCTAAAGATTTATTCTAAGCATTGAGTAATTTGAAGAAATGAAATCTTGAGCCAAGATGCCACTTACGATATCCTAATCAACAGCTTTTGTTTCTACGGTTACATAAATGATGTTGATAGGTTTCTCTATTCGCTTCAGGAGCTGGATGTTAGTTTATCAAAATTTGCTTATACTACACTTATCAAGGCACATTGTGTAAAGGGTGCTTCTGAAATGGCAGTGAAGATATTTCGTCAGCTGCTAGATAAAGGATTCAATGTTTCTATCAGGGATGACAGCGTGGTGATCAATCGTCTGTGTAGGAGACAATAGGCAAATGCGTCTAAATTCTTCTTCCGCCTAATGTTATCTCTGGGGTTTTCCCCTGACTTCGACATCTGCAGAGTGATGATCAAGTCATCAGATGTGCTTGCTCGGACAATCAAATAGGGTGTGTTGCATGATCAGTAATCAGCAAAAGTTTGGTCTGTTATCCCATCTTATCTGCTAGCTGGAGAAGGCACACTTCCGATAGAGAAACTGTCACATGAGGTAACTTTCATTAGTATTATTGTTACAGTCAAATAATAAACTAAACAAGTAGCTTAGCTATGTAACTGATGCCATGTTCACATATTATTCTTAGCTACTGGATGGGAGCATCAGACATTTTGTATCACATTAGCTTCTTTGAAGGATCGTGGTAAGTGATGTTTCTTAACGATTCAGCGATACTTCCCTTTATTAATTAATGTCTCAGTATATATTCTAAAACTAACAAGGCAAGTACTTCCCTTTATTAATTAATGTCTCAGTATATATTCTAAAACTAACAAGGCAAGGCCGGAGTAACTCATATATTTGTCCTTTACTTTTATGTTCTCTACAACCGTGTGTGTTGCACATAAAGTTGTACTACTTAATTAGTAGAGTTTGGTTTATTTAGTTTTTTTTTCTTTTCTTTTCAGTGTAGATCTTCATAGATCCTTCTTGTTAAAAATATACCAAAGTTATTTGCGAGTTGAAAATCACAAATTACAACTTCCAGACATTTGCAGAGGCGGCTTTTACAGTGACTATATCATCCCACCAATATTGTTTAATGAGTTGTTGTCGAATCTCAAGATCATTAAAGTAATTAATAATATTCAATGATCTAATCAAATTATTTTAAAGTTGCATATTAACTTAAGAAATGAACACAGGTTAAGGAGAACTTTACTTATTATTTTAGTTTACAAATCAAATTAAGAAAAAAAATATATAAACAATCCCGCGGCGTAGCGCGGGTAATTTTCTAGTTAATGCAAGAGACACAAAGTATCCTAAATTGTTGAGGTGAACAAGTTGAGGAGGGATGATTTCGTCTGATGGCTTATTGTAGGACAAATCCAGACTCCAAGTCCTTCAGTTTTGAAAAACTATATGGTATGGAGCTTATGAGACAGTTTCTTGAAAAATTCAGGAGATACGAAAAGTTAATGTTAAGATTAAATTAAACAAAGTCCCACATTGGAAGTTTATACAAAGAATGTTTAATATATAAGTGATGTCTAACTCTGATTAGTATGAGGCCTTTTGGGAGGAGCCCAAAAGCAAATCCGTGCGGGCTTTGCCACATGGGCTCAAAACGGACAATATCATAATAATAAGAGAGTTGGACATGAGCTTATAAAAGGCCCAACAATTGGTATCAGAGCTCAGGTTCAAACGTGGACCGGGAGAAGTGAGTTCGAATAAGGAGTGCCAAGACCTTGTGTCGAAAGTCTTCCTGACAAGCCCAGAGGGTCAGGCGGCGGGTTCCGTTGGTGATTACGGCGGTACAAGAAGGTTGCAAAGAATTCGCAGGAGAGAAGGATAACGGTTTATGTGGTCCTTGGTTTGAGGGGAGGTTTGTTGGGATTAAAGCAAACAAAGTCCCACATTGGAAGTTTAGACAAAGAATATCTAATATATAAGTGATGTCCAACTCTGATTAGTATGAGGCCTTTTGGGAGGAGCCCAAAAGCAAATCCGTGCGGGCTTTGCCACTTGGGCTCAAAGCGGACAATATCATACTAATAAGAGAGTTGGACATGGGCTTATAAAAGGCCCAACAGTTAACATTTTTTGGTATGGAATCAAACCAAATAAGCTGTTATGTGAGATCTCCAAAACCTTGAGCTGTAGATTCTGTAGTTGATGAGGGAAATGACCATTTAACTGATTTCCCCTCATGTATATGTACCAAAGGCTCTAACTCTAATCTACCTATTAACTTCACTAGTTCTGTAATCAAATCCATCAGGGGCCATCATCAAGATCCGCAACAGATAGCCGTGAAAAGGTTACTGATACATACAAGACAAGGCAATGCTGTGTTTAAAGACGGAAGTACTCTAAATGGCAAAGATGCAACATATGAATTCTTCGGGGTTTTCCACTAAAGAATCTATGAGACTTCCTGTGAGTTTTATATTAGGATTAAGTAATGATTTATGGGCCATTGACATTAACTTTCTAAGTAATATGTGAATAATATCCCACGTTGAAAGTTGAAAGGGACTTTGATTAATATAGAAGAGATATAGATCAATCCATTCATTACTAATTAGTTTTGAATTGGAAGTCAACTTAACATAGTGTCAGAAACCCCGGAACACACTACTTTAACCTGGCCCAAAAATGGTCCAAATGTCTGGACTCGAGATCAGTGATCGTCAAAATTAATGGCTACAAGAATTATTATGTCGAGGAGACATATTAAGATAAGATTAATTAAGTATTAATGGGCTATGGACCTTAATCTCTAAGGGTTGTTTGAAAATGGCCAACATCTGTGAACTGGTACAAGGGTGTTCGGTTCTCATTTTCCACATCTAAATACTTTGTTCTCACATGGCTCACAACTCACCATAGGGTTCTCTACATGTGACAAGGTCTTGCAATGGAACTCACAATCTGATCCTTCTTGTATTCTTTATCAAAATCAGCTAGAAACTCACGACTATCTATTTTCCAATTGCAAATATGCGGAGGAGGTGTGGAAAATTCAACGGTTGTTTGTGTCGAAGTGTACAACTTGCCTGAGTTGTATTTTTGAAGTTTTGTTCGATTCATTTCAAGAAAAGATTCAACTATTTATCTGTCCATATGTCTTTTATGCCATAATACATTCTATTTGGCGGAAGAGGAATGAAAAAAACATGGAGAAAGCCATGTTCCTCCATCGTGTCTAATTCAAAACATTGATAAATTTGTGCGCAATAGGATATCATCAATTGCATCAATGGGAGGATCAATATATGAAGGGGCAATGTATGTTTGATTTGCCGGTAAATCATCTTAGTTTCAGTGTTTTTATTTTCATAGATTTCAGAAAAGTTCACAGTTTTAGGGGAATTTGGTTGTATAACCAACACAAAAACTATTATTAACTAACTAACAAACCAAAAAAAAGTTGAGCAAAATATTCTATAAACTATATAGAATAATTCCAAACTACCCTTATCACATATCTCTCATAAAATAGAATGTTGATTTATTTTATTTACCAACATAAGTTTGTAACTTAAGAGCATGTACAGCAATGAACCCCCTTTGGGGTATTTTTTTTTTAACAGATGGAGCAAAAAAAAAAAAATTAAAAAAAAGACAACTAATCAGGACATGCCACGTAGGCGTCAACAGTTAAGAGGCAGTATCCTAAAACGCTAAACTAAGGACCGATCCTTCCAAGTTTGTAATATTTTATTATTAATTTTCTTAAAATCTGTGCTAAGAACCTTGTAAATATCGACGATGGACGTGGCCTAACAGAATAATATAAAACTAAATTATAACTCATAATTTTTTATTGTTAATCCTCAAAAAGAACAACGTACATATTATAAGATATTACTAAGACTTTAAGTTCGCCCTAGAAGAAAGCTCCCATGCCGCTTTCCAAGGCGCCTTTATTGGCTTCCTTCTGCTTCATCTCTATCCCTCAAGCTTTCTAAAGCAGCTCTTCATCTCCTTGATGGTTTCGTGGGTGACTGTTTCTCCTCCGTCGCGGTCCAAACCTCCTCCCGATCTGCCACCGTCGCGTAATTTCTCTTCGGTGCTGCTTGTCTCCATCTCCCCCATCGAGCCACACGAACCACCAGATCCTCTAGATGCCTCTTTTACCCTCGTCCATGCTCTGTTCTTTGTCGCCTCCGCCTCCCCAATCCCGTCTCTTCAAACCTTCTTCGTTAATCTAGATCTGAAACCTCTGTAACTTGATCCGGCAGTTGAGTCCACTAGTGTTGTCGCTTCTCTTGCTTCTGCTGGTGGCACACTTATTTTTCGACATATTCTCGATCCTTTCCTGACATCCACAATTTCTCTCCTTTCTCAGTCTTCCAAGTTTGTTTCTGCTCCTCACTCTCTGTTTATTCTTTTATGGATGAGTACGAGATGTGTGCTGAGTGGGTTGTTTTGGAGCTGTGGTTTCTGGTCTTAGATTGTGATGTTCCCATGTACTTAGTTTCCTCTGGTTATACCTTTGTGCCCTTTAGTAGCATCTTTATCGTATATATGCGATCGTTTACTGCAATATGCAGATTTCTTATCGCCTATATATATGTGATCCCTTACTGCACTATGTAGACTTTGTTCCATTTTCTTTACGGATTCTTGTGTATTATGGTTGACCTCTCATTTTTGGTGGTTGTTCGAAGGATTATTGCCAACTAATTCTTCTATTCCAACGAATCTGGTTCTTTTGGACAATTATTCTCTTCTCCCTAAATGTTCCACTTAGCTTAATTGGTTTGGATGTTCAAGATTCACCTGTATTGAAAGGTTTTTCCTTCCGGTTAATTGCCTTTGTTGCGGGCTTCTTCTCTGCCTTTATAGCAGAGATCTTCTATGTCCTTAGTACAAAGTCTAACGTACTTACGAGTGTGTCGGATGTAACTGATCAAAATGTTCATAGGATCTTAGTCTTCTTCGATTTATCATGCTTTCTTTTGATAAAGTGTATATATTTCTATCTTATCTATATAGTCACTTGGTTGGCAAATGTATGTAATCTTATAATCCTTTCTCCTTTTTTTTTTATAGAGTTTGAGTCTTATTAATTTAAGAAATGAAAGGTTTGAAAAAAAAATCCCAAATTAGAACAAGGGTATTAGAAAATTAATTTTATTTGACAAAGTATTTTTGTAACTTAAAATCGATATACCATAATTCATACATTTGGGTTGTTAGTTATGACTAAGTTAGAAAATATACTGGAAAATTATCAAATCTGAATATAATAAAATTAGTCAAATGTATGTTACATATTATAGTATAATACTATTTTACATACACGTATCGTACAAGGGTTTTCATCCATTTTATATTCTCTTTGATACTCACCCAAATACCATTCAGTATGACTATTTTCTAAATTTTTATTGCTAATATGGATATTTGGCCAATTCCTACTTCAACACTTATCTACAGTCTCAATCCGTACCCGTATTTAAAGTTTGTGCTAGTTATACCCCAACTCATTAAATTTTTAAATAACATACATAAACTTCTAAAAAGCGGTCAAATCGTTGTTTTGAAAAAAACAGAGAAATTATATTAATATAAAATCAAATTTTATTGATGCGATAACAAACTCCAAATGATCAGAACAGTGATGTCCGATATACTGCCAATGAAAACTTTGAGATCTCAACATCGCAATTACATTTCAGACTAGGTGATCGACCCGCACGTATGTGCGGTCATTAAAATATATTTGTTAATTAACCTAAGTTATTTGTTCGCTTTGTATCCAAACAAAATGTGGTATAAGGTTTTTTTTGTCGACGTGGTATAAGATTTAATCATTATTTTATATGCACACCTAAATTGTTACATTCGGATGCATAAAATCACAATTATATATATACACATCCAAATCATAATTATAGCATTATATGTATGGAAAAATTAGCTACCGTAAAACCCTAATTTTTTATTTACAATGTTTTTAAAACCGGACCGGATAATAAACCGAAAAAACAATGTTTGAAGTTTAATTATGAAATGAAGTTTGTAACAAATAAAAACTCACTAACCAAAAAAAGTTGACCAAAATATTTTATAACTTATAGTGAATAGTTTGAGTGAATAGTTTGCTTATGAGTTTGCTTATGATTCATTTGCTTATGAATAGTTTGCTTATGAGTTAAGATTATCACTTATGAGTTGTATGTTTGCAGCTACAACTCATATGTCTCCTCCACAAGCCTCTCCAGCTGGTTCAGTTCAAGTGAATCAACCACCAAGGATGTCTCCGAATCAGAACTCGGAAGCTCACAGTACTCAACCGCTTGAAGTTCAGCATTCCAACCAAATGGATGAAGATGGTGTTGATGGGGTTGATGATAATGCTGTTATTCAACCAAATCTCGAGGAAGCCCGCCTTCACTTTCTCGAGAGGCTGCTAGCTACGCCAGGCCGTGAACAGTGGACGACTGTGCTCTCTCCACTACTCCCTCAGCCGCCAAACACCACATGGTATATCTCTCTCACTCTACAATTTGCTCTATATGTACTTTAAGTCACAATTTTACTTCTGATTTTGCTCTTTCTGTAGGTTTGGTCGTGACAAGTCGGTTTTGGTCTGGAAAATTACTAAGGTTTTCACAAACAAGTTCGATGGAGCATTCTATAGTTGGAGTCATGTTCCTCAGCCGCGAGCATAGCGATACTTCCTTGAATTTGAGGTTAGTAGGGTACTTTAGGCTGACTTTTATTTTGTTTTTAATTTGGTTCTAACTAACATGAATCTGATGTTTCAACTGTAGAAAGAGCACCACTGGGATTTCTTAATAACTGGGACGGTTCAAGCCCATTTTGATGCGATTTGTCAAAGGAGAATGAAGGATATGGTCAGCAAAGCTCACGTGTCAGGTGTGCGACCTGCATGGATCGGAGACAAAATCTGGAAAGAAATGGTGACCTATTGGGAAACTGATGAAGGTAAACAGAGGAGTGAGACTACTTCTGCTGCAAGGAATTCTGATCGTGGTGGTCTCGGTCAGCATAAGAACTTCACTGGGCCGAAGTCTTTTCTGCAAATTCACCAAGAAATGGTAATGAACATTCTCAGAGTTCATATATTTCCTTTTATGTTTTTGACTTCTCTGAATTTATATACTTTCATTTGACTATATTGTCTTGTGTTACAATTGCAGGAAAAGGATCTGAATAGATCCATAAGCTTCGGTGAAGTCTTCCTGAAGACCCACACAAAACCAGATGGAACTTACATAGATTTGAAGGCGCAAGGGGTCGTAGACAAATATAATCAGAAGGTGGAAGCTGCACAGGCTGAGATTGAGGCAGAAACCTCTGATGGAACTTCAAGACTAAGAGTTCTGACCACCGATGAGATCAACGAGCTCTTTCTACAGGTAATTATGCTTCTGTGAATCAGTTTTAGTGTATATGAGTATATGAATCTGTTGTTGCTTGATGTGTTAAAATGTTTTAGTGTATATGAGTATATGAATCTGTTGTTGCTTGATGTGTTAAGATGTTTTAGTGTATATGAGTATATGAATCTGTTGTTGCTTATTGTTCAGATGTGTTATTGATTAAGTTCTCTGCTAACTGTGTCAATATTTTCTGTGTCCTAGTCAACAATTGTAGACGATAGAGGCAATGTTTATGGTATTGGAAGTTTGGGAGAGTCTTACGCCGCCGGAAAGTGCAAGTACCCGGGTAGCTATTCCATTTACAACTCGCTCCAAGATCAGCTCGCAGAAGCTAAGCGCCAACTGGACATACAAGCTGCTGAGCTAGCTAGACAAGCTAATGAGCAGAAGGAATTGGTCATGGTGCAAAAATATCTTCAGCAAACTGACCCAGCTTACCTAGACTTCTGCAAAACCCAGACTGCTGAACCAACAACTCCTTCTTCTGCTACTCAATAGGAACACTTTGTATTGTATGAACTTGTTCTGTTCTTTTTTTTTTTTTCAAGACAATGCTTGTAACATTTACACTAAAACGTTTGTATATATATCATGTTGTTATAAGGTTTTTGATTCATAATTTAATAATAGAACAATAATAAAACAAAAATAGTGGAAAACCAAAATCAATTCGAATTAATTTCATAACCCGGTTTAAGTGGTTAGTTGCTATTTAGTTGCGATAAAATTCACAAATTAGTCGCTAATTAGTCGCTATATGGTCAAGATACAACTAGTTTCGTCGCTAAAACGTCGCTTTATAGTCGCTAAAATAGTTGCTAAATAGTTGCAAATTTAGCGACTATTTAGCGACTACAAATTTAGCGACTAAAAAGCGACTATTTATTAGTCGCTATAATAGTCGCATATTAGTCGCATATTAGTCGCTAAAATTTAGCGACTCAGTAGCGACTAATATTAATAATATATTATTAGTCGCTACTTAGTCGCTAATTAGCGACTGATATAGCGACTAACCAATTTAGCGACGAAGGATTAGCGACTAACTACTTTAGTCGCTAAAACTCTGTTTTCTTGTAGTGATATACACATCCAAATCATAATTATAGCATTATATATATGGAAAAATTAGCTACCGTAAAACCAAAATTTTTTATTTACAATGTTTTTAAAACCGGACCGGATAATAAACCGAAAAACAATGTTTGAAGTTTAATTATGAAATGAAGTTTGTAACAAATAAAAACTCACTAACAAAAAAAAGTTGACCAAAATATTTTATAACTTATAGAATATATTCCAAACTACCCTTACCACATATCTCTCATGCAAGTAGAACCCACAAAATAGAATGTTGATTTATTATTATTATTATTATTATTTTGGTCAAAGGCAAACTTCTATTAGATTTTAGAGTTTACAGAAACGGAAAAAAGGGATTGAGATTTCGGATTGCCTAAGAGCATGCTTAGAAATCTCATTTGCTTTCCTATTCTCAGTCTTGGCACAAAGATAAACTTGCACCCACTAAATATTTTTGACATTTTGATTATGTCGCTTATGATCCCGAAACAGTCCAGATGGTTTTTTTTTTGGATTGAATGCTGTCAATTAGAGTCTCCGAATCGGACACAAAGGTTACCTTTTTCATCTTTAGCTTGCCGCATCTGTCATTGCTTCCAACATGGCTGTTGCTTCCGCTATTAGATATGTAGCTGTGAATTCCTTATGTCCCATTTGTTGTCGGATTACATGTTTCTCCTTGTCCATTATTATCCATCCGAATCATGCTCTTCTGCTGTCTTGTTTCCTGGCTGCATCACACATACAAATGAGTTCATCTTCTTTCAATTCCAGTGTAGTCCATTGTGTCTCTTGTTCCCCTGTTCTTCTCCTTGTTTCCTCTGTTTTGAGTTGAGCTTGTTTCCCATTCTCAGGCTGCACTCACTGCCCTTGTTATCATATCACTTGTTGATTGTCGCCTTTTTCAAATATTTCTCTGTTTCTTCCTGTCTACAGCTCCCATCAAATCCATGGGAATAAGGGGGTTCCTGTTGGGGGGGGGGGGGGGGGGGGGATTTGAGATTCTTTTTTCTCTTTGAATGATCCCTTTAAGGTCTTCTTCACCGCAATTTCTTGTTGAGTGGTGCTAACTCCCATACCTTTTCTGTAACTTCAGAATTGAATAACATGTGGTTCAAAGTCTCATCCTTGTTGCATCTTATGCATTTTCCTTCTGTTAACACTTGTCTTCTCACCAATGCCAACTGGCAGTGCATTCCTAGCCATGTTCCAAACAAACATCTTAATTTTTGGTGGGATTTTTGTTTTCCAAATCTCTGAGACCCAACTGAAGTTGCATTGAGGTTCCTCTATATTGACCAGAGATTATGGGTCCTCCGACGCAGTGGTAACCAGATCAAGTAGAATAATTCCCATCCGATGTTCCCAGCCACACATACTCATCTTCCGCTCCCATCTTACTCAATTCCACACATTTGATTAATTTCCAGAGATGTGGGAAACGTTCTCTTAGCTTTTCGTCATCCCAGTTGGTAGTGTTCTCCTTTAACAGGTCTGAAACTTTCCACTCAGCAGTTTCTCTAGTGGGCGGTCCCCAAATCAATTTTTCCCATCAATGGTCAGCCATACTTCATTCCATAAACTTGTATTGCGTCCATTTCCTATGACTTTACCAACTTTCATGTTGATGATCTCCCTTCCTGCGAGTACACTTGTCCATCCATGAGAGGCTTTGGTTGCTGCCGTTGCTTTCAAGAAACCTTCTCTGCAGAAGTATTTGTTCATTAGCACTCTTGATAACAGGCTTTGCGGGTTCTTTATCAGTCTCCAAGCTGTTTTTGCTAAAAGTGCATCATTGAAACTGATTATTTCTCTTAGACCCAACCCCCCTCTGATGTTTGCTTTCGTTAGTTCTCTCCATGCTATCCAGCTCATTTTTCTTTTCTTTTCAGGGTTGTCGTCCCACCAGAAACATGTTAGGGCAGACTGGATTTGCTTGCACAAGCTTATCGGTAGATTGAAGCTCATCATAGTATACATGGGAATAGTGATAGTATCATATTTTATAGGTTTCTAGTATCATAATTTTCATATTTTAGGAACCTTTTTGCCTATAAATGTGTTGTGGACCTAATTTTGATGGATCATCTTCTATCTTATGTTCTTCTTTTGCCTCTTTTGAATCGTAAAATTTTTGTGAACTTTTATTTTGATTTTAATTAAATACTTGTTAACATTTTAATTTCTTTTCTTTAATCATGATTTATATTATTATCTTCATGGATTTTAATGGGATCAATATGATTAGGGAGTAGTCTCTTTGGGTTTAAAGATGAGGTATACTAGGGATTGATTAGGGGTGATCTAAATGTGCTTAGGTAATTATTAGTGTTAATCCTTCTATTTAGGTTAATCATTATGCTATATTTACAAGAAATTGTTGATTTGGATCTTAAGCATTTTTCATGCCCACGAGGTGTTTGATGAAATGCTTGATAGAACCTAATTATATATTTTGCATGCATAGCCAATAAGAATTGATGTATAAGGTGTTTAATAGTCAAATAAACTTATTTTGCATGCTTGATTAGTTTTTAATCACAATTGATATATTGTTCTTGATTAGAAATTGATTAAAGGGATCATTGCCTAGAGATAGGATTGATCTAACGTTTTGAGTTCTAGACTAATGATTAAAGGCTTGCTTGAATGGTTAATGATTGAGATTGAATGCATGTAGTATTGGATT
The DNA here is from genome assembly GCA_030180135.1 of Orychophragmus violaceus. NCBI lineage: Eukaryota > Viridiplantae > Streptophyta > Magnoliopsida > Brassicales > Brassicaceae > Orychophragmus > Orychophragmus violaceus. The sequence goes on along the minus strand of CM058239.1, from coordinate 13,185,937 downwards.
CGATATTGAGAAATGGATGCTTGATTAGTATATGGTTAGTCACATGAGAGTGTGATTAGCTATTGTTAGATCATTAAGCCTTCCTTATTTACTTGTGCGATTGACTGTCACCTAGATAAGATCATACCTTGATAGTTCTTTGACCTCGTCTTAGGCCCTTTATATTATCAATTGATTAATATATTTTCTCATTTACTCACTTATTTGTTTTCTTTTGTCACTTAGGTTGTTAGCTTACAATTAACTTTAATTGGCTTAGCTCTTTAAGTTGTATGCATTCCTTTTGACTAGACTCACACCCATTGGATTAATAAAACCTTGAATAGTAAAATAATTAATATAGTGATTTAAGGTGATTGATATAGCAAGATCCGAAAAATACTTATAGACAAAACAGACTTGAGCATAACCAATTTTCCTGCACTTGACAGCCTTTAGGTTGACCAGCTAGCCGCCTTCTTCTTGATTCTATCTACTAGAGCCGAGAATATATCCTTCTTTTTCTACCGAAAGAGTTCAGGCAAACCTAATTATTTCCCTTTCCCACCTTCTTTTATTATCCCAATCTGGTTTTTAACTCTCTCTCTCTCTCTCTCTCTCTCTCTCTCTCTCTCTCTCTCTCTCTCTCTCTCTCTCTCTCTCTCTCTCTCTCTCTCAGCTGGTTTTAGATGAAAAGGTTATTGCAGATTTTTCTTTTTTAATCTTCTGTACCGACACCTTCTCACAGTCGTCAAGTATCTTGACTAGTTGTGCACAGCTCTTCTCCTCCGTTTTAATAAAGAACATTGTGTTGTGTGCAAAAAGTACATTGTTCACTCTAGGACATTTTGGCGACTTTGATTCCCACCAGTAGCCCATCAGCTTCTGCTCTCTTGCATAATCCACTAAGCACTTCACTACACATGATGAATAGGAAAGGTGATAGTGGATCACCTTGTCGTATGCATCTTCTTGGTTTAACTAGCCCTATTGCTTCCCCATTGATGAGAAAAGAGTAAGTAACCATGGTCACGCATTGCATTATCCAACCCACTAGCTTGGGGGTGGAAACCCATCTTGAGTAGCACTGATTCAATAAAGTTCCATTCATGCCTATCATAGGCCTTACTCATGTCGGTTTTGACCGCCATTGTGCATCCCTTAGTTGCCTTTGAGTTCTTCAAGAATTGCAGAACTTCATGTGTTATGAACACATTGTCTTGTATCATTCTCCTTGGGACGAAAGTCGATTGTTTCTCCGAGATTATACTAGGTAGTATTGGCTGGAGTCTCCGAGTAATGATCTTAGAGAAGATTTTTTAATAGACATTACATAGAGAAAGGGGTTTGTACTCCTTTATCAAATTGGGGCTACTGACCTTGGGGATAAGCCTTATGTGTGTGTGATTGGTTGAATCATGTAGTTTCCCAGTTCTGAAAAAGCTCTGAATTTCTTTCCCCACATCTTCTTTTAGATGGTTCCAATTTGACTGATAAAAACATGCTGAAAAGCCATTAGGCCCCGGAGCTTTATCTTTGTGGATGGAGAATAAGGCCTTCTTGATCTCATCTTGAGAACGGATGGACGTCAATTGTTTGTTTGTCTCTTCTGATATGATTTTCTTTATGGCTCTATCAATCATAGTATTTGGATCATTGTTCTCTGATCTGAAAAGGTTATCAAAGTACCTTCTTATGACCTCAGTAATCTGATCACCCTCAAAGTAGGCTTCTCCATCATCATCTTCAATCACAATCAATATGTTTTGTACCCTTCTTCCTCTAATGACTGCGAAGAAGTAACTTGTGTTCTTATCACCAAGGGCTAACCAATTTTGTTTGCTTCTTTGTGGCCAATAGGACTCCTCTGCTTTATAAGCTTCACTAAGTTCTGAGTTAATGTCTTTGGTCTCTTCTTCAGGCCCAAAACCGTTTGACATAGCAGTATCCAGCAGAGACTTTAGCCTATCGATTTATTTCCTGCAGTTTAAGTGCTTTCTTCTGTTCCAATTGTTGATTGCCTTTTTACATCTTTTTGTTCTTTCAACTATAGTGCCTTCTCCATCTCCTGTCCAAGTCTTCTTTATCTGTAAGACTACTTCAATTCAGCATTATTCCTTAGAGATCTATCATATCTGAACAATCGTTCTTTTTTCTTCAGTTGTGGTGCACATAAAGTCAAGAGTGGCATGTGGTCAGAGCCTGAAAATTTAAGATATTCGCTTCTCGCATTTGGGAACACGTCTACCCAAAAGCTATTTGCCATTGTTCGATCCAGTCTGCAAAATACCAGATGGTCTCCCCTTTTGTCTCTCCAGGAAAAGCATGTTTCCAGAGAATTTTAGATCATAGAGATCACATGTCGACATGAAGGTGCAGAAGTCAGAGAATGAACCTTCTTGTCTTGCTCTTCCACCTTCTTTTTCCCTTCGTATGTTATTTCGTTAAAGTCGCCTGTTAAGTACCACGGTCCATCTCTGCCATCTGCTAAAATGCTCATTTTTTCCCAGACCGCTTTTCTTTTCTCCCGTTCCGGTGCACCATACACGAAGGTTGCGTAGAAGATTTTCTTTTGAATTTGATTCTAGTGTCCATGTAGTTGATGTCCTGCTCCAAAACTTCTACTTCTACTTCTTGGGTCCAGGCAAGGCTAGACCGCCACCATAATAATTTTATTTACCAACATAATTTTGTAACTTAACAAAATAGTATAAAACTAAATTATAACGTCTAAACTTTGATTGTTAATCCCAAAAAAAAGACCAAGGGTATTAGAAAATTAATTTTATTTGGCAAAATAATTTTGTAACTTAAAAATGATATACAATTAATCCATAATTCATACATTGGGTTGTTAGTTACGAAAAAATTAGACAATATACTAGAAAATTAAACTCAAATCTGAAATATAATAAAATTAGTCAAATGTATGTTACATATTATAGTATAATACTATCTTACATACACTTAAATAGTATTGGACAAGTGTATTTTCATCCATTTTCTATTATATTTGCTACTCACCTAAATACCATTTTAGTATGGTTATTTTCTTAATTTTTATTGCTAATATGGATATTTAAAAAATTTCCCCTTTTATTTGAATTAATTTAATATATATTCTTTTAAAAATGTCTCAAAATCCTAAATTGGGAGAGACCTTAAGTAGTATATAAAGAACTTAACAAACTTAGACAAATATATTCCTTGTTAGTTGATTTTGAGTTGGAAATACAGCAAAGAGTTTACAAGCCTTAATCGACTTGTTCTGCTTATATGTTATTATTACAAGCCTTGATCGGTTTGATTCTTTTTTTTTAGCATCAAGGTTTGGTTCTGTGTAACCGACCTTCTTTGCTCCTCATTACCGGTGCAAAAGAAACTTCATTCCGAAATTTTGCTTCTCAAAAGAAAATTAACCAATCATAATTCAAGATGAACACAATTGCATGGAATTGTCAAGGAGTGGAAGCAGATTTCACGAAAGAACATCTCGAACAGCTCCATAAATGTTTCATGCCTAACTTTCTATTTTTATCAGAGATTAAAAACAATCGGATTTTGCTTCAAGACATACAAGTTGGCTTTGGTTATGACCAATGTTTGTTCCGTAGAGCCAAGAGGTCGAAGTGGAGGTCTAGCACTTTTTTATATGGACGAACCCTCGGTCTCCATTCTATTTACGGGTGATCATATTATTGATATTAAGACTTCTTTTGAAGGCCATAAATTATTTATGTCATTTGTGTATGGAGATCCGATTATCAAACTTCGAGACAGGGTGTGGGAAAGAGGATTAGTCTTAACCGTAAACATGCTTGGTTCATGATTGGTGACTTTAATGAGTTCCTTGGGAATCATTAGAAGCAAGGAGGACGCAAGAGGGCAGAAAGCTCATTCATACCATTCCAGACAATGTTGGATAATTGCGGAATGATAGAACTACCATTTAAAGGAAACTCTTTCTCGTGGGTGGGAAAAAGGAAATGCGGAAAAGTAAAGTGCAGATTGGACAGAGCGGTTGCCAATAGTGAATGGTTATCGCTCTTCGCTCATACGACAACAAAATATCTAAAACTTTGGGGCTTTGATCACAGGCCGGTTCTTGCTCGAATCCAATCTAGACTCGGCAGACCAAAAAAGAGTTTTAGATTTGATAAGAGATGGATCGGAAAACCTGGTTTTAAGGAAACAGTGGTCACATGATGGGGCTCTTTTGATGAAGTTCCGATAAGGGACTTTCATCAGAAGATAGTTTCTTGCCGTAGGAAGATCGCAATTTGGAAGAAATCAAACGTTACCAATACTGCAAAGTTCATCGAAGTGTTAAAATCCAAGCTTGATTTAGCACAAGATGATGATAATACCTCATTAGAAGAACTAGATGAGTTAAGGAGACAATTAATTGCAGCTTTTAGAGAAGAAGATCTTTTCTGGCAACAAAAAAGCAGGAATCTTCGCCATAAGGATGGGGATTGAAACACTAAGTTCCATCATAGCTTAACAAAACACAGAAGGGCCAGAAATCGTATTGTTAGCCTCAAAGATCACAATGGAAAATTGGTAGAAAATGCTTTTGGAATAGAAAAAGTCTCTACTCACTATTTCCAAAACCGTTTCTCTTCTTCTTCCCCTATGGAACTTGAAAATTCCCTTCGTTATATCACCGTCAAGATATCTGAAGCTACTAACCGTTCCTTAGTAAAGACCTCGACGGAGTCCGCAATTAAGAAGGCGCTCTTTGACATAAACCCTGATAAGGCTCAGGGTCCGGATGGTATGACGAGTAGGTTCTACAAATGCTTTTGGCAGCACTTAAGCAAAGATATTATCAAACTGGTGAAAGACTTCTTCGTATCAGGAAAGTTCAACCCAAGACTGAACCAAACAAATATATGTCTTATACCTAAGAAGGAAAGACCAAGAGAGATGTCAGAATTCTGACCCATTAGTCTTTGTAATGCAAGTTACAAGATCATTTTTAAGCTTCTGTGTAAGCGTTTAAAGAGTGATCTTCCACCTCTCATTTTGGAGACCCAATCGGCCTTCATGGCGAAGAGAATGATCACATATAACATCTTTCTCGCTCAAGAAAACTTCCATGCCCTCCGAACAAATCAAAGATGTAGAGAAGATTTTATGGCAATAAAGACTGATATGAGTAAACCCTACGATAGAGTCGAATGGAATTTCCTTGAGGCGCTAATGCTTAAGATGGGATTTGATCCTCGGTGGGTCCTTCTTGTGATGTCCTGTGTGACATCGGTCTCTAACCAAGTCTTGATCAACGGTGAGCCAAAAGGCAATATTATCCTCTCGAGAGGCATTAGACAAGGAGATCTTCTTTTCCCATTCTTGTTTATCTTATGCACAGAGGCGTTAATATCCCTCCTTAAGGGAGCAGAAGAGGAACAACGAATCACGGGTCTTCGTATTGCAAGGGCTAGTCCGAGAGTCTCGCATCTCCTATTTGCATATGATAGCCTCTTCTTTTGCAAAGCGGAGACTGCACAATGTAAAGAGATTCTAATTATTATTGACACTTATGGTAAAGCTTCAAGACAACTCCTTAACCCGGCCAAATCCTCTATTATGTTTGGAAACAAAGTGGATATGGGAAGAAAACGAGATATTAAGACCATTCTAGGCATATCTTTAGAAGGCGATATGTGAATGTACTTGGGACTTCATGAACAGATTTGTGGCTCTAAGATGAAAGTCTTTTCCTTTGTACAGGATCGGCTAAATTATCATGTCTCTACTTGGTCATCTTGCTTACTATCAAAGGGGGGCAAGGAAGTCTAGATAAAATCGGTAGCTCAAGTTGTTCCTACTTATACCATATCATGTTTCCTCCTCCCACAAGGCCTGACAGATAAACTTAGGAGCTCGGTCTCAAGATATTGGTGGAGCCCGAGTCGTAAGAATGATGGTATTCATTGGATTGTGTGGGATAAATCATGTTTACCCTATGATTTAGGCGGACTGGGTTTCCGTGATTGGCATGACGTTAATATCGCCCTACTAGCAAAGCAATTATGGAGATTACTCCAGTTCCCATCATCACTCCTAGCCCGCGTCCTTAAGGGACGGTACTTCAATCGATCGGACCCCCTAGAAGACCGTAGAGTCTACTCTCCATCGTATGGATGGCGTAGTCTTATGGCGGCGAAACCACTCTTGAAGATGGGTTTACGAAGAACCATAGGATCATGGCTAAACACTTTGGTGTGGGGTGATCCTTGGATTCCTGATGTGCCGGCTCGACCCGCTCGTCCCTCGGCCAAAGTTACCATCTGCCAGCCCTTTATGACAGTCTGTCCCTTCATTAGTCAAGAGACTAAAGAATGGAATTATCCCCTCCTACGAGAATTCTTTCATCCAGATGATATACCTCTTATATTAGGTCTGAGACCTAGCAAGAGGGTCACCCCAGATGGGTATGCGTGGAATCATACGAAAAATGGAGTTTATACGGTTAAATCGGGATACGATTTGATCCGCAAGCATAATACGAGACCTTGAATTGAAGAAGTTGGTGATCCAAGTATTACACTCCTTAAAAAGAAAGTTTGGAAGATCAGAACAGCCCCGAAACTCAAACACCTTATGTGGCAAGCCCTTTCAGGTTGTGTTCCGACGTGTGAGAGACTCACTTATAGGCATCTGGCCACCGATAGGACTTGTCCTAGATGTGGTAGCACAGAAGAATCTATAAACCACCTTCTTTTTGAATGCCCACCAGCCATACAGGTTTGGGTCCTATCGGACTTCCCGTCTATTCCAAGGAATTTCCCCAGTTCCTCTATTTACCGTAATATGGACTTTCTCTTTTGGAGAACAAAAGAGTTGGGTCTCTCAGAGCCTCAAAACTCCATAAATCCATGAATTTTATGGTTTATTTCGAAGGCGAGGAATGATAAGATCTTCAACGGGAAAGAAATTTCTCCTAGGACTACCCTCCAACAGGCTTCTCTTGAAGCGGAAAGTTGGAGACTAGCTCGCGCTGAAGACAATGAAGAGGAAAGTGAAGAGACACAAGAGTCTCAAGAGCCTATTGCCCCCCTTATTGACACCCAAACCCTGATATGCCAAGTTGATGCATCATGGATTGACCATGGCCTTATCAGTGGTTTATGGTGGTGCTATAAGGATTATATGGGGCGTGAAGTAAGCGGTCTCCAAGGATGTCGTAGAAGTCTCTCGGCATTACACGCCGAGTTAGATAGCCTTCTCTGGACAGCTTCATGTCTCCATGAGAAGGGGCTTTTGAGGGTACGCTTTAAGACTGGTTGTTCATCATTATTGGTTAAGATGATTGACGATCCCGAGGATTGGCCTATATTCTTGTCAGAATTGGATATCTTACTCTTTTTGAAACAGTGTTTTGAGTTCTTCGATCTTCGTTTTATCCCCCGTGTCCAGAACTTCCGTGCTGACTCATTAGCGAAGGAAGCCCGGGCTCGAGACGTGTTATTCTCTCATATAAACCAGACTGTCTCGACTGAAGGATCTTTTCGGAGTCTCCCTTCCAGCGGATTAAACTTAGCTTAATTAAGACGTCAAAAAAATGATTTAGGTTAAAAGACCCCTTGTTGACCAAAAAAAAAAAAAGGTTAAAAGACCCCAAAAATCATTAATATTATCTGAAAAGTAAAAGACATAAATGATGTCAAAAAAAAAAAAAAGTAAAAGACATAAATAAATCAAGGAAAAGGGCCGGCGTGAAAAGAGGGACGGATCGATTCTTGACTCGCTTCGTTAACCAAAGACGCTGACTGACACATTATACCAATAGTCTTACGGTCATTTCTCCATTGGTCTTTTCTTCAATGGTTTCTAGAGAAAATATATAATATAATTTTGTGTCCACATTTAAAAATTTATACATTATTACTATCTTTGACTTTTGACTTATGGCCACCGTTTTTGAAGGTTTGCGGATCACTGTTTCCAGAGAAACTTCCATTTGCTGTTAAATAAAGTAGTAAGAAACGAACAGATGCGTGAATACTAAACACACAGATTTTGCTTTTGCTTCCATAAAAAGTGCATTATGAAGCAGATGAGTTTGTTTTCAATCCTCTGTCTTGTCCTCATAAGCTTTGGCGTTGCTTCGGTTTCAGCACAAATCGTCTGTATGAACAACGGGAATTTCATGCCCAACGGTACTTACGACGCAAATCGCCGTCTCATGCTCTCTTTTCTACCTTCCAATGTCACATCACAAGACGGCCTCTTCTTTGATGGTTCCGTCGGACAAGAACCGAACCGTGTCTACGCAACAGGGATGTGCATCCCAGGATCAACTTCAGAAGACTGTTCTGAATGTATCAAGAGCGCATCTGATGATTTGAGAGGGAGTTGTCCTAACCAAACAAACGCGTTTACATGGCTAGGTGATCCAACGCTTTGCCATGTCCGCTACTCCAACACTTCTTTCTTAGGATCTGCAGATCTAAGTTCCTGGCGTTCGATCACCAGCGGTAAAAATGTAATCTCAAATCTAACGGAATTCAAGAAAACATGGGAAGAAACTGTTGTTCGTATGATTGATGTAGCCTCCACAGCAAAAAGCACACCAACATCTAGTAATAACTATTACAAAGCAGATGTTGCAGCCTTGACAGCTTTTGAGGATATGTACGCATTGATGCAATGCACGCCGGATGTTTCCTCTCGTGATTGTGAGACTTGTCTGCGAGAGAGCGCAAATCAATTCCAGTCATGCTGTAGTGAGAAGCGAGGAACCCGTATTTTGCGGCCAAGCTGCTATTTCCGGTTTGAAACGTATAATTTCTCCAAGGCTTCTTTTGATAATTTTACGGTGCCTTCTCCTCCTCCTGTCGCTGTACCACAAACTGTAGATGATCAGGCCAGCACCATCGAAAATGGTAAGTTTTCCAATATACTGAAAAGAAAAATGATGATTGTAAGAAGAACTGAAATATATGATATTGTTTTTCTCTGCGTTATGAGAAGATAGCAAAGGAATGTCAGCTGGAATTGTCGCAGCCATCACCGTTCCAGCTGTCCTTACCGTCTTGATACTACTTGTTCTAGGTTTTGTTTTATTCCGGAGGAGAAAATCATACCAAAGAACTCAATATGAATGTTAGTTTCTTGTGTTTTAGCTCTTGTTGTTTCCTCTCGTTATAAGCATATATTGTAACTAAAGTCATAACTATAATACACCCTTGCTTTGCAGCAGATAGTGATATTTCAACTACAGATTCGTCGCAATATGACTTTAAGACAATTGAAGCTGCAACAAACAAGTTTTCGAGGAGTAATAAGCTCGGTGAAGGTGGATTCGGGGAGGTTTATAAGGTTAGGAGGACTCTGTTTTCCATTTTTCAAAGTTATAGTGCAAAGTTACTATATGGTAATGAAAAATAACCGGCGATGTTTGTTTCATTCAATGGTATGTAGGGTACGCTTTCAAATGGAACTGAAGTGGCAGTGAAGCGACTGTCGAAAATGTCAGGACAAGGGACAAGAGAGTTTAAGAACGAGGCTGTTCTTGTGTCAAAACTCCAGCATAGGAATCTGGTTAGGCTTCTTGGATTCTGTTTGGAAGGAGAAGAAAAGATTCTGATCTATGAGTTTGTCCCCAACAAAAGCCTTGACTATTTCCTATTCGGTATGGTTCTCTTTCAATAGTTTTTTTCTTATTTGAAGGATTCTACTTCAGTTTTTAAACTGTTTTTATTCATACACGGAGATGAGTAGACCCTGAAAAGCAAAGTCAGCTAGATTGGACTCAGCGGTACAAAATCATCGGAGGAATTGCTCGAGGAATTCTTTATCTTCATCAAGATTCACAGCTCACTATCATACACCGTGACCTCAAAGCCAGCAACATTCTATTAGATGCCAATATGAATCCAAAAATTTCAGATTTTGGATTGTCGACGATCTTTGGAATGGAGCAAACTCAAGGCAATACTAACAGAATTGCTGGAACCTAGTAAGTTCTGCTCACAATAGCTGAAAACTCACCAAGTTTGTTAAATATTAACCCGAATTTTATGTATGTTTTCAGTGCCTACATGTCTCCTGAGTACGCAATGCAAGGTCAATACTCCATGAAATCTGACATTTACAGCTTTGGAGTCTTAGTTCTCGAGATTATAAGCGGCAAGAAAAACAGTGGCGTTTACCAGATGGATGAAACTACTACTGCTGGAAACTTGGTCACTTATGTGAGCATAAAGACAAATGACCAATTTTGTTCCCTTAAATTAACATCTTTCAACATATGGCTGATTTTCTTGATTGTTCATTTTTTATTAGGCTTGGAGGCTTTGGAAGAATGGGTCACCACTAGAGCTGGTGGATCCGACCATTGGAAGGAATTATCAGAGTAATGAAGTCACTAGATGCATCCATATCGCCCTCTTATGTGTTCAAGATAATCCAGAAGACCGTCCAATGTTATCAACTATCATCTTGATGCTCACTAGTAACACAATCACTCTACCAGTGCCTCGCTTACCAAGCTTTTTCCCGCGAAGCAGGCACGAACTGGACCAGGTATCTGAGGGATCTGAATCAAGTAAATCTACAAGAAGATCTGTTGGTTATTCTGTTAATGATGTGTCGATTACTGAGTTAGAGCCTCGTTAAATATTATGTGTGCAATTGAGTGATGCTTCTACTATATGTTCTTATTTTCTGTGGTTTAAGTCTTAAATATTCATGTGGGTTCTGTTTTTCAACTTCCTATCTTGTGTGACTTGAATATCCACCTAAGTTTTGTGCCGCTACACTTTACCTGAATTTAGTAAACCGGTGTCACATTAACCCTTTAACCAAAGCTACTAAATGATGCTCTTTCCTTTGTTCTGAACCAGCTTTTGTGGTTTTCTCTGTTTTTGCTCCAATGAAATTAGAATATTCTTCTCTATGCAAGTTTGATAGAACTTAAATATGCATATATATGAGTAATGCTTCTATAGTTCTATTTTGTAGTCTCTCTTGACTTAAATATGCATATATAACGCCTAAAACGCCTCGTAGGTTGGCCGCTCAAGAAACGGTTTTGCATCTTTATACCAACATTGATGATTGAAAATTAGGTTCTTTATGTATCTTCTTAAAACAAAAAAATAAAAAAAAATAAATAACTTAGGACTTAAGACATCTCCAACCATACTCCATTTCCCACTCCAAAATGAGATTTTGAGTAAATTTTATTCCAATCCCATTTCATTTTCCACTCTAAAATGGAGTAATAGGTGAAATTACTATATATATTTGGAATAACTCCATTTTCCACTCCATTTTGGAGTAAATTTTTTAATTTACAAATTGGTTATTCTGAATATTAATTTTTTTATTTCTGCCTTTTATGAATATAATAATTATTATTATGTAAGTATATATATATATGTGTTTATATTTTTCAGTAACAATTATAACTATTTTTCTATATTATAAAACAAAAATTTATTACTTTAATACTATTTTTGTTAATAATTTTTTTTTTAAGTGAAATTATGAAAAGTTTTCGAAAAATAAAATAAATAGAGTTAATTTGTAAATTTCATAACTAAAATGTATTAAAACAAAATATAAAAAATCAATAAAAATATTTTATTTATGAAATAAAAAATAGAGTAATACATTAAAATAAAACATTACACTATTTTAGAATTACTTCATTTTAGAGTAGAAAATGGAATAGTACATTAGAAATGGTCTTTAGGTTATCAGAATAAACCAACAATTACTGGCATCATTATTATCTCTTGTGTTCCCTTATTTTAGAAAGACAATTATCATTATCAGTTTATCACACTGAAAAACGTCTATCTGTGCGATTTTGATTATTAAAATAGTTAATGTCGGGCTCTTTTAATTAGGGTTATAATCGGTAATCAGTGTCTCCCCCTCTTGTCCCTACGTACGTTTAATTAGGGTTATCATTATCACATTGAAAAACGTCTATCCGTGAGGCACAAGAATAAAATCTCTGGGAGAAGCTTTTTGGATTTATTTCATTCATTCCGGTCTTCGTCTTATGGGGTAATTTCCCGGAGAACCGTATAGATCCTCATGACGAGTAATATGTCAATAGAAATCTTTGAGTCTGAAACAGTAAAACCAGTGAAGATAAACCAATAGAAGAAGTCTCAGCTCGCTTGAACTATATATCATCGTCATAGTGCACAACAACCATGTTATTGATTTTCCAAAGATAATCTGCCTTGCAACCCATGGATTCTGTGCCATCTTCATTTTACATTTGATAATTCTTCTCTGCATGAGTGTATGTCGTTCATTCTTCAGCAAAGTTTTTAAAATAAACTTTGGTTTATACTTGAACTTCCAGGTCTTGTGGTACTGCTTCTGAATTGTTGTAGCAGCTGGTAGAACAAACAACAATGTGTAAGTGACATACATAACGTCTTGCACCGATGTAAACACCCCATCAACAGGCTGGCCCACAGCATGAGGCATTCCTCGTTCAACCCAAACTATATTCTTGGTGATGTCTTTGTACTTAAACCACAAATTTTTACACCACTTCCTCTTCCAAGAAAGTGTAATCCAACTCTTTCTACCAAAGACGCACTTGCACATTTCAACTTCATCTCCACAATCTTCTGCACTTTTTCCTATGATGGTATACTTGTGCTTGTCCACTTTCCTAGCTTCAAAATAAACCATCCCTAACTGCATTTCTTGGCCTGTGTCTAGCAGCATCTTACCATATACCAACCACACAAATAATTCCAACTTTTTCCACTTATCATGTTCAATGAAAATTTCACCAGGTTCCCACACACGATTTGACTCTTTAACAAGCAGTAACATCTGCTCCTTATACTTACAACCATAGAATTCTAGCCCATAAAATGCTTCTAGATCAAGAACATAATGTACCTCGAGGCTAACCTTCTTATTAAGTGGTTGGATGGACATCTCCAAAGTTTTCTGTAAACAAGTCCCTTGAGGTTTCGATTTTAACTTCACCATGACTGTGACACTTCTCTGTCCAGCCCCAAAAATCCAGTTTGGCTAGTAAACCACCAGGCTCCCAGACACGATCAGCCTGAGAAAGATAATTGCAGTGTTTCTCTTCATTACAATCTCTACCCGAGAGACAGATAGCCACTTCCGACAGAGAGAAAATCCTTATGTGTGAATCAGAGAACTCCGGCAAGAACGAGAACTCGACATCGTTTGATGATTTGATTAACATTACTGAATCCTCATGATATTCATTTGGCAGTGAGGAATCATCTTCAACCGTACTTCTGGCATCCTCGTGTTCCTGATCAATGGCTTGCTCTTCTTCCTGATCCAAAGCTATAGAAACATGCTCTATTGACTTATTCATACATTCATCAGAAATTTCTTCAAAAGCAGTCTCTGCAGAATTTTTATCATCTGACAATTGATCATCACGTTCCTTGATGAAAATCTGAAATCCCTTGTGCGTCAACTGATGGTCAGGGCCGTCTTGCTCTTCACAAAATATACACAGTCCCTTTGTCATTCTATCATATATTTCATCATAGGAATACTTCAAAGGGATAACGATCTTCTTCTTCCTCGTTTTAGATGTGCGGTTTGACAATGATGAAGCTTTGATTTTCTCTGGGGAAGCTTTAATCGCTGAGATCATACCAGATTGATTGAAATCTGGAGGATCGGGAGGTTTCGGTGAGATTGGCGGCATCCTCGAAGTGATCGGTGGTGATGGTTTCAAAGCTTGGAAAGATTTCTCATACATATATTTTCCAAAATCTTCTCGCAGGGCGTCGAGGCGTGGCCTATGCTCCTCAGCTTTCTCTACTTCCCGGCTCTTCTGTTTTTCGATCAATAGAGCTTGGGTGTGTTGTTTTGATGGTAAGAATGGCATCATCGCGTCAAATCGTGAGTACATATCGCACGTCGTTTCTGATTCCGAGAATCGATGCTCTGATACCAATGAAACAGTAAAACCAGTGAAGATAAATCATGATCTAGGGATTCACCGAGAATCCTAAGAAGAGGAAAATCAAGCCTAGAAGATGATTACAAATGAAGAAGAGCCATCTTGAAGAATCAATGATTTGATGATGTATGAATGATGATGATGAACGATGATGTTTCAGAGAGAAAGAGATGTAAAATATATTCTCTTTGGTTGATTTACCTAAAATGGCAAAACGCATACAAATAGTGTTGTAGAAACCAACAAACAACCCAACCGGTTAGCATAAATAAAATAGACTTAAACCAAAGTAAAACTCAGACCGAGTGACCCATTTTCCTGTCACAGAGTCTCCTTTTTTGATAAAGTTAAAAGTGATTCCAGATCTGAGTCAAGAGCCGAAAGTTATGGTCATTTCTCAAAATGCATACGTGCAGTGCAGATTTGTGACCAATCCGTCGTGATGTGTATTTTGGTTATTCAAAGGTCGCCTATTTTACCTGAAACTTTGCATGGACCTTATGGTTTCATAAATATAGATCTCACTTGAAGTAGAGCCGATACTGATCTATGGAGCACAAAGAGCGTGTTGTGGAAGTGGTAGTAGCAGATCTGTCCAAGAAGGATGTGGATGTTCAAAAGACTAAGATAAGTACTGGTCCTAGAATCTATCTCATTTTCCTAGGACATGATTATTTTGTTCATTTCAGCCTAGAATTTAGGATTTGTAGATCTAGTTGTTGATGTGAAAGAATGGACATAGAAACTTAGGTTGTCTTTAAATTGAAATTGGTTGTGTGATGTTTGAATGGTAATTGTGTTAATGTTGTAGATAGTAGGGTTCCCATGTGTAAAGACTAGTAAATGTGATAGGATCCCATGAGGGGGATGTTTCTTGTTTGGACATGAGCCCATTGGGGCATGTTCATCATTGGGGGTGTGACAGACCTTGGTGCCGGTTTTGGCATGGTGTGACAACAGGGTGTCCGGATGGTTGGACTTAGGGCATCATTAGGGCTCACGGGATGTCTAGACGGTTGGATTTGGGGCATCAGTGGGAAGTCTTGGTTTGATGCTATATTATTTATTTATATTTATTATATACATATAATATATATTCATACGCTTCCAAAATGATTCCAAACCATGTTTTTTCAAAAAAAAATTGCTTCCGCGCTTTTAAACAATCCGCTTCTGCGTATACGTTTCCGATTCCATGCAACATAGGATTAAAAGGATTTGTAAGATTTTATGTTTGAGAAGTTTATTAAGAGAGTTTTGGGAAGCTTAATCGGTTGTTATTAAGAGATGCTGAGAGCGGGTGTGACAAAGAGGACAATCAATACATACAAATTCTAATTCATTAATCGAAACCGGCTTAACATGGTATCATATTTTATATTAGAATTGTTAATATTTGACATGAATTTAATCCTTATAATCAAACCGTAAAACACATTGTTCATTATTTTTACAATTAGTACACAGATAAATAGGAGGGATGGGATTTGGATTGGATGCTTGTGAAGGAACTGTTGCTGGAATATAAAAATGCATATTGTTGTTTTCATAGTTACTAGATTTAGACCCGCGATAAAAACACATATATATTTTTCTTTAGAAAATCAAGTGAGTTCAAGTATGTAATTTATATGGATCGTGGATTTGAACTTAGAATGTATTATGAATAGAGAATCAAGGATTTATTTAAGAATGAATGTCGAACTAGATTTATACAACAATATATAGGATCGAGAGTATACAAAAGAGGTCGAGTATTTATGGTAGTGTCATTCTCGGATATGTTTTAGATGCTCTTCTTTGAATGAGCTTAATCCTTTTATACTTAGACCTTTTTGGTTTCTACTCCGCTTCTCTCTCTCTCCAACAATTGAACACTTCATTAGCTTACGTTACTGGATTCCGAGATACGCATGCGCTTAACCCGTTCTTCATAAAGATCTTCGATCTGCGAATGAACGCCCGTCGACTAAAATTATTTGAGCGGATTGTTTTTGATAGTTCATTGAAATCTTTGGTCCAGTCTTCAAATTATGGACCAGGCCTTTTTCGTTATGGACCGAATTCGCTGTGCGAAGTCCAGCACCAATAGTGCTCAATGCAAGAATGCATTAAATAAAATTATTTGAAAATAATTTTATTTTTTAAATAAAATAATCATTAAAAAGTATGTGATATAAGTTTAATATGTATTGTTTTAATTAAATATTTATTTGATAGAACATTATATACTCGTATATGGAATTTATTTGTGTTTTTAATCTTTTAATATTTATATTTATAATTTTATATAAATATAAAGATAAATTTATGAAATTCGCAATATTATAATCCGTTCATTTGATATTTTTATTGTTTTAAGTTTATTTTAATATTTCAATAATGAAAATTATTAATTCATCTTTTTAATTTGTCTTTCAATGAATTTTTAAAAAATATTTTATAATTGAAACAAAATTAATCTATTTTCAACATATCTTATTGGTCAAAATATTTTAAAATTTTGATAAAATAGCCGGTCAAAAATTGTGATCGTAAAAACATCAAGGTAGTTTAACCCATCATCTAGTCGAATAATATAAATATTGGATAATTTTAATATTTAAAATAAAATTAAAATTATATCAATTAAAATTGGTTAATCCATATTTTTAACTAGTATTCGAATAGGCAAAGTTTGTTTTTAATATTTCTATAATTGAACTTGGTTAATTTATTTTGAACCCTTCTTGTAGTGGTCCAAATACAAATATTTTTATATTTATTATTAATCAAAATGTATTTATAATAAATTATAAAACAAATAAAAATTTAAAATTATTTTTATTAAAAAATCGTACAACAAAAACATTTTATAAGACTTGTTATAATATAATCTCTTCGTTTCTAAAAGAAATATTTTTAGATTTTGTCTTTGTTTCGTAAAGATAAATGTTTTTACGTTTTATGAATTTTCATTAGTTAATGATGATGGATTGTAAACGTCAAAAAACTTAATTAAATTTATTGAATTGCTATTGGTTTAAAATTATAGGAAACAGTTCATGACCAAAATCAATGTATTTATAAACATGTTTTAGTTTTCATTTTAGTGTTTCTATAATTAAAATAGGTTAAATCGATTTTTTTTAATGTGTATTTCAATTATTTTAATAATACAATTTTACCCGTAATAAATTCTACAAAAAAACATGTGTGTTTCTGTTTTAATAATATAGATTGCTCTAAATTTACAATCTCGAAATCATGTAGTAAATTTGCATCAAAATTAAATTACATAAAACAAGTTATCGAAGATCATGTAGTAAAATTGTGCTATTGATCTTATATAGCAAATGATATGCATATAAACAGATTGGCTCGGTAACTTTCAAATTTACCGAGCGTCAATGACCGAGAGAGTGATTCGGTTCACTGTCCATTCATCTTCGCGCTGTGTACTTGACGACGACTCAGTCTCAGGAAGACTTCTTCCAACGCAAAATCCGGGTTGTTTAGGCTGAGGAATAGCCGTAGTTTCGCTTCCAAGCATCACCATTACGGACGACATCACTGGTCTGTCTTCAGCACGTTCCTGAACACACAAGAGACCAATTTGTATACATCTTAAGATTTCATGCGTCTGGAACGTTGATGATGAAGATTCTTTGATGATGGGATCTACGATCTCTAGCCCATTTCCTTCCTTCCAATTCCTCCACACCTTTGCATAATAGATTGAATATTTCTTTTAGTGTTGCCATCATATATAAGTGCAAAACAATATCGAAATCAAGAGGTTTTTAGCTTACAAAACTGAGGAGATTAAGGTCACGATTTGAGTTATAGAATCCTTTATTTTTCTTGCCACTTATAATCTCAAGAAGCAAGACCCCGAAGCTAAAAACATCCGACTTCATTGAGAATATCCCGTCCATTGCATATTCTGGAGACATGTAACCGCTGCATAACCAAGAATAAGTTCATATGTTATGAGGTTTTATTTTAAATTTGGGTTTAAGACAAGCTCTTTGTCGTTTTGGAGAATAATTGCTTACTAAGTTCCGACAACCTTCCTTGTATTAGCTTCTGTCTCATCCCGTCCAAAGATCCTTGCCATCCCGAAATCAGAGATCTTCGGAGTCATATTTTTATCAAGCAAGACGTTACTTGCTTTCAAGTCTCTATGGATAATCCTAAACCGTGAATCTTGGTGAAGATATAGAAGTCCTCTAGCAATACCATTGGTAATATCAAATCTCTTTTGCCAATTTAAGTTAGAGCGTCGGTTCTTGTCTACATATCCATCATAAGTGAAACCATGTTAACTTACCCCTAAAGATGTTCAATTGTGAGAACAGAAGCTGGTTTGAGATTACTAACCAAAGAGATGAGAGTCAAGGCTTAGATTCTCCAAATACTCATATATCAACATCTTCTCTCCCTTGTCGACACAACAACCGAGAAGCCGGACAAGGTTTATGTGCTGAAGCCTTGCAATTAGTCCAACCTCATTCTTGAACTCATCGGTCCCTTGTGAAGACATTTTCGATAGTCTCTTTACCGCGATTTCTTTCCCGTCAGGTAACATTCCCTATTACGACATATTTCATGATAGCAAAATGAAACCTTATACAGTGATAGATTTCGAATACGCTTTGAATAACTCTTACCTTGTAAACAATACCGAAACCACCTTGTCCAAGGATATTGTCCTCAGAAAATTTGTTTGTTGCAATGGCAACAGCTTCAAACTCCATCAACGGAAGCTCTAGATCCTCTGTTTTGTTTTCTCTGGATATGTTTCTCTTGCTTGTTAATACCACTTCGTTTAATAGTGAATCTTGGCTTCTCACTTCATCAACTGTTTCATTCAGAAACAAAGACGAAGTTGACAGACAAAATAAAGGAAAAGAAAGTACTTCCCTAAGTTTCATAATATAATTTTTAGCTAGAATTGCAGAGATTAAAAAAACATTTCTTCGAAAGTATCTTTAAATTAAATGCACCAATCATGAAAAATGCAGAATTTTGTTGATTGTACCGTATCTAATAAATATAGAAGTTACATTTTGGACCTCAAAAAAAAAGTTACATAAAAATATGAAAACAACTTATATTTAAAAGAAAAAAAAAACACTTTCTCTAAAAAAAATTATATTATGAAAGAGAGAGAGAGTATTTATTTACCCATAGGTGTTTGAATTGCTATAGCTCTTTTCTGATTTCTTTTCCAAAAGCCGAAGATGACGACACCTAAAAGAAGCAAAATGCTCATTCCAATACTCGAACCAATGATTTTTCCATTGTTGGTTATCTTATCATCTGCAATAGAAACGAAGAATATATTTTCTTATATGTTACTTGCCAATTAAGGAAAATAATTTTTGTGAATAATATAGGAATTAGTAGTAGCATTGCTTACCGCTGGAATTTATAACGGGTATGGCAAGTTTTAAGATGGTTTCAGTTCACTTTTTTTTGTCACAAAGGTTTCAGTTCACTAATAAACCAAATTGTTAATAAAAGAAGTGACTTAACACGTCAACATCTTAATCAAGTTTATACTCGACGACAAAAAATAATAATCAAATTCATACACAAAGACTGTTAACCAATGACAATGTAAGTTTGACTTTGCAACATTTCAACTCACGTTCAAAAAAACAAAACAAAGCAAACGCATTTTCACAAAAAAGTTGTAACACCTCCAAATCCACCTCCTTATTTCTAATACAAACCAAGTCCATAAAACCCCAAAACCCTTCTTCTCACTTTCCTATAAAAAGAGAGATAAGGTACCCTCTCTAAAATCATATTTTGGAAAGAAGAACGAAGCCCTATCGGAATCCCGAGTCACCAACTTTCGCTAAAGACCGACGACCACCGTCCACCGATCGCTGGAACCACTGTTCGATGTCAGAGCTCCGCTGTCTGCTGCCATTCGTCGCCGCCGTAATTTCACCGGACTCCGTCGATTTCTTTCTCCGATCACAGCCATAGATCAAAAACCCCGACCCGACCCTTCTTTAACTCATTTTAGTGTCGTTTTCTCCGTTTTTCCGAAAGTAAGGTTAGATCTCGAGATCTCGGATCTGTTTTGAACTGTAAATCCGATATAACTTGAATCCATCCTTCCATATTTTCTCTCTCTCTCTCTCTCTCTCTCTCTCTCTCTCTCTCTCTCTCTCTCTCTCTCTCTCTCTCCATATTTACTCCCTACCGTCGATTTCGTCCAAGGTGAGGACTGATTATGGACTTTCTCTCTTTCATTCATCCGTTTTTGGGGCATTAGTCCTTTGTTAATATCAGCATCCTATGCATAATCATAGTTGAGTGTGATGTGTAAACACATATATAACGCTTATCTATTATACATCTATATGTATATCTTTATTGTTGTTGATGTAATGGACAAACCTAGATCCATAGGATTCTAAATTGAATACAATTTATTGTATATGAATGATGTTTGTGGGGTGTTTGCGATTGTGAGGAGAAAGTATGTGGTATATGGACTATGATATATGAATATGGAATGTTGGAAATGAGATAAAGAACTAAGAGATATGATAAAGGAATAAGATATATGAGGAATGAGTTAAGAGTTGTAAATTTATTATAGATAGATTGAGAATGTGAAATGGTGAGGCCCGAGTCTGGCATCATGTTCGTTAGTTTGAATTAGCTAGAGGTGGAACCAGTGTGAGGCACCTTAGTCATCGTCGAGGGTTTCGGTGAGCCCATGTAAATGCTATGGAGAGTGTAACGGGGTGGTAGTGCTTGTGTCTGGTATCACCTCTGGCAGTGCCCGCGTTTGGTACCACTTGTGGTAAAGCCTGAGTAATAGGAGAGTCATTGTTTGTACTTAAGTGCCTTTCATGTGATGCTTCTTAGCACATATTAGCTTATGACTTTTAACTGTTGATTGATGTATGATTGAGATGAGTTTGTGGGTTCTTAGGACCTTCACTGGGTTATTCAAGTTAGTCATTCCTCTCTCTTTTACTGGTAATTCCGAAAAGTTGCACAAGTAGAAGATCTGTGTGTGGTGCATCATTTTGGGAAGCAAGATTCTCATTCAAGTTTATTTTATTGTTTAAGACTAAGTTGTTTCTATCGTTTTCAATTTATGATGTTTTGCAAGACGTTTGAGTTTGATTTTAATAAAATAGACGATTTATGGGATTAAAGATGTGGTTTAGGTGGTTATAGTTGTGATGGTGTAAGGATGGTGGTAATTTGATAGACTTCTCATCTCTCTCTCTATCTACGCCTCTGTGTTGTGTTCTTTTCTTTCTTTCTTGGGAATTTTCATGCACATATATTCGGAGATATCAGACATGTTTTGCGTAAAATGTGTGAACGTTATTTACACGACTTTTCTCTACATTATTTTGTATCCTTTTCTTTACGGCTTAACTTTTCTTGGTCTTCTTGTTTCTATTTGAAATCTCTTGACTATATAATTGACCTAGCAAATAAAATAATTATTCTCTAGCTTCAGTTTGTTCCCAGTAAACGTCTACCAACCAAACAAATCCCACTTCAATTTGGGATAACAGTAAAACAAATCCCAAGCTACACGTATTTAAAAGATTAGTCACAAGACAAACATAGAGGACTTTTGGGTTCTTTAGTCAATTCCTCAAAACATTAAACATGTCACTTTAGGTATAAAGAATCCAAATGAGTAGAGAATATAATGTTAGTGCATTAGACTTAGTCTTAGGAGTCTTTCTCGTTTGAATAAATTCCATTGATATAAGAGATGGTGCGTTTAGTTATTGCTGCTTAATAGGTTATTTGTTGTTTCAAGTTGGCAGAGTGGTGTAGCAGAAGTGTTTAATAAACCGAAGGTTCGTTGATTCGATGAATACCGAACGTAAGGTTTCTTCTCAGAGATTTAAAGTTTGAATAAACTTGAAATCAAAAAGGAAAGAGATAGCTGAAAGCTCTTCAATAATCGAAAATAAGGTATCGTGATCCTTCACGTTACAAAGGCTTTTATAAGCCGAGAAATAACAACCAAATCTTGTAAACGAATCTAATGAGATAATATCCTAACAACTTATTAAACCGAAAGAAAAACAAATCAAATAACACCATGAGATGCGTTGCATCAGGTCTCCGGGAGTAAGAAAAGATTCGTCCCCGAATCTTGTAGCTCATTGTCGCCTGCCTACCGACTCAAGTGCTTGACGTTAAACACGTTGGCAGTCTTAATGTTAGGAGGCAACTCGAGGCGGTAAGCGTTCGGGTTTATGCGCTCTAAAATCTTCACTGGGCCAAGCTTCCGTGACTTGAGCTTGTTGTACTCATGCGCAGACAGACGGTCTTTAGTTAACATGACCCAAACCAGATCACCTGGTTCAAAAAGAACCTCCCTCCGATGCTTGTCAGCCGCTGCTTTATAACGACCAGCCGAAGACTCCAGATTGACAATGGCGCGTGAATGCACATCCTGAACCGAGTTGACGAAATCAACAGCTGAACCGCGTGAGCTCGAGACAGGTCATGTACAGTCGCCAAGTCCAATGGTCCCCGAGGAAGAAGGCCATACACGACCTGAAAGGGGCGGTAACCCAAGCTGCGGTTTGTTGCGTGATTATGGGCGAACTCAGCCTGTGGAAGCTTGGACTCCCAAGACTTGATATTGTCTCCCACCAAGCTGTGCAACATATTGCCCAATGCGCGGTTAGTCACCTCCGTTTGTCCGTCAGTTTGAGGATGGTACGCTGTACTCATGTCCAGCGAGGTACCCAACATACGCCACAATAATCGCCAGAAGTGACTCAAAAACTGTGTGTCTCGATCGGACACAATAGAAGTCAGGAGTCCATGTAAATGATACACTTCCTTGAAAAACAATTGAGCGACAGAAACAGCATCGGTGGTTTTCTTACAAGCAATGAAGTGCGACATCTTTGAGAAGCGGTCGACCACGACGAAAATGGAGTCATTGCCACGCTGTGTACGAGGCAGCCCAAGTATAAAATCCATACTGACGGCTGACCAAGGTTGTGTGGGGATCGGTAATGGCAGGTACAAGCCGGCATTTGAAGCTCGTCCCTTGGCCAATTGACAAGAACGACAACGCTCAACGAAACGCTCGACGTCGCGTCTCAATGTCGGCCAGAAATAAGAATTCCCCACCAAATGATACGTACGATCGCGACCCACATGCCCCTCTTGGTGTAGCTCCTGTATTATCCGGAGACGCAAGCTACAGGACGGAACCCATAACTGGTTTCCTTTGAAAAGAAACCCATCGTGAAGGCTGTATTCATCGCGGACGCCAAGCTGAACATCCCGCAAGATATGAGCAAAGAATGGGTCAGTCACATATTGTTGGATCTCCTAGGATCTAGGGTTTGATATATTGAATTAAACCAACCTCGTTCTTACCTTTGAACTGGCAGCGGAATGAGAATGGTGAACGAGATCAGTGGAGCAACGCAGATGCCTTGCCTCGACCAGATACACACGCACACAAGCTGGAAACGGGATGCTAGTGCCGGATCAACGGGAATCAACTGTTTCTGGTGTTTCTACTCTTTCTGTCAAGAAAAGTGGACGGCTCATTGTTTAGGTCGAAACTCTCGAGTTTTATTCGACCTAAACATGCTTAACGGACCAGACTCGTTTGAGTCATAAATCAAAACGTCTGTTCGAAAGCCCGAACTGTGTCGACCGACACACAAGCTGTGTCGATCGACACAACACCATTACATCGATTATAATGTGTATCCAATACACATTAATATGATCATTACCATAATGATCATTCCCATGTCGTAGCTTCCAGTTTGCTTAGATGTGTGACCCTATATGATCATATAATACTGGCAGTAAGTATACAACTTACAGATTGCAAGAGGCTTCTAGCAAAACATTGCAACCGCCCAGTATTATACGAATGTCTGATCTCGACACACAATCATCAGGAGTGAGTACGAGTGTGATTTCAGGACACTATCCCAACAATCTCCCACTTGTACTGGAATCATCAATTCCTATAATCCTTTTGTCTCTATATCTCGATTTGGCATAGGGCAAGATTGATGTCATCCTTATTAAGCCAACATCGTGTTTATCGAACTCCTGATCTCATACTGAAACATTACAAACAACTGAACTACAGTTCGTTTGAGTGCGGCCACACATTCTCTCAGTATTCAATCTTCGATAGGCCCTGAGATATTTATCTCCTGTTATACAGGAGGGACAAATCCCATCTTGTTCCATCCCTGTTTCAACGCACATTTCATGATATACTTGAACAGTGCCGTTATAGTCGCCAGTTACGGGTCGACGTTTGACAAAGTCAAAGTGTACCAATCCATATGCAAGAAAGCATGATGAACTCAGGTCTAAGGACTATACTCTATAGTCGTAATGAGAACCTCTTATGACACAGATATAACTATCTTGTAGACTTCTCATTAGCGGGTCATGTCCGATCATATGTTCACTAACATATATCTATGTGACTGACTGCTATAATCATATCATTGGCTCCATGAAACTTAGCCAACAATCACCTCACAATCTAGTCTCTCACGGTTGTCAGTGTCCCACTTTGACAACCTCGACTAGGGACAAAACATAATTTATGTCATATTTAACTTATATGGTTTCATGATCAAGTCCTCAACTTGATGACCTATAACATGTCATAAACTTATTTTGGGACCATTATTTAGATCACAATAAATAATGCTGAAATCAAATTTCATTAAACATTTCCAAAAGAATGTTTACAAGAGCGTCTTATTATAACTGAAACAAAACTAAAACTCCCACTAGAATCAAGATTACATCTTAAGATCTCTAATGCCTACAGCAGTCGTATGACTCTCATGCTTAGGCCTTGGGAGTGACTTAGTCAGAGGATCAGCGACATTCTCGTCTGTCAGAACTCGGCTGATCTTCACATCACCTCTATTGACGATAACACGAATCAGGTGATATCTCCTCTCTACGTGTTTGGACTTCTGGTGTGACCTGGGTTCTTTCGCCTGAGCAATGGCTCCATTGTTGTCACAAAACAAAGCCACTGGCTCCAAGATACTAGGAACCACACCAAGTTCAGTCATGAACTTCTTGATCCAAACAGCTTCCTTTGCCGCTTCTGAAACAGCAACATATTCAGCTTCCGTCGTGGAATCAGCTACGGTATTCTGCTTAGAGCTCTTCCAGCTCACTGCACCGCCATTTTGACAGAAGACATATCCAGATTGTGATCGGAAATCGTCTATGTCCGTCTGAAAACTCGCATCGGTGAATCCATTCACCACAAGTTCTTCACTTCCTCCATACACAAGGAATTTATCATTAGTATGTCTCAAATACTTGAGAATATTCTTGACAGCTGTCCAGTGAACTTCACCTGGGTCAGATTGGTATCTACTCGTCATGCTTAACGCGTAAGCTACATCTGGACGAGTGCAGAGCATGGCATACATAATAGATCCTATTGCAGAAGCATAAGGAATCCTATTCATGCGTTCTCGCTCAGCATGTGTCGCCGGACACTGCTTCTTGCTGAGACTAGTGCCATGAGACATCGGTATGAAGCCCTTCTTGGAATCATGCATCCTGAATCTGTGCAGCACCTTATCAATATAAGTGTCCTGGCACAATCCAATCAGCCTTTTCACTCTATCTCTGTAGATTCTGATTCCAAGAATGTATGCGGCTTCTCCCATGTCTTTCATGGAAAAACAACTTCCGAGCCAAGTCTTAACAGACTGAAGCAACGGAACGTCATTGCCGAGGAGGAGTATGTCATCGACATACAGTACAAGAAACGCAATTCTGCTCCCATTAGTCTTCTTGTAAACACATGGTTCTTCTTCGTTCTTGATGAAACCAAATTGTTTTACTGCTTCATCAAAACGAAGATTCCAACTCCGTGATGCTTGCTTCAATCCATAAATGGATTTATGAAGCTTGCATACCTTCCCAGCGTTCTTAGGATCGACAAAACCTTCAGGCTGTGTCATATACACATCCTCTCCCAGAATACCATTCAGGAATGCGGTTTTGACATCCAATTGCCAAATCTCATAATCATAATGAGCGGCAATCGCTAGAAGAATCCGAATGGATTTAAGCATAACGACTGGGGAATAGGTTTCATCATAGTCAATACCATGAATTTGCTTGAAACCTTTAGCCACCAACCTCGCTTTGTAAATCTGTACATTGCCATCCACGTCAATCTTCTTTTTGAAGATCCATTTACACTCAATGGCTTTTGCACCATTAGGTAAATCGACCAAGGACCATACTTGGTTTTCTGACATGGATCCCATTTCGGATTTAGAGGCTCCAAGCCACTTTTCGGAGTCCGGGCCCATCATTGCTTCCGCGAAGGTCGCTGGTTCGTCACTATCAATGATCATCAGATCATTTGAATTGGTCACGAGAAATCCATAGTATCTCTCGGGTTCGTGACGGATCCTTCCGGATCTGCGAACTTCAGGCTCCACAGGCGCCGGTTCCACAGAACTCTGTGGATCCAACTGCTGCTCTTCCTCAGCTGGTTGAGCAGTCTCCTGTGCATCTCGAATTTCTTCAAGATGTACTTTACTCCCACTGTTTTTCTTAGAGAGAAACTCCCTCTCAAGAAAAGAACAGTCCCGAGCAACAAATACTTTGTTCTCAGATTGGTTGTAAAAGTAGTATGCCTTGGTTTCCCTAGGATAACCAACGAAGTAGCATTTATCTGATTTGGGTGCAAGCTTGTCAGAGATTAAACGTTTGACATAAGCTTCATAACCCCAAATCCTCAGGAAAGACAGACTAGGAACATTCCCAGTCCACAGTTCATGTGGTGTCTTTTCCACTGATTTAGATGGTACCCTATTTAGTGTAAACGCAGACGTTTCCCCAAAAGGATAATGGAAGATTTGAATAACTCATCATAGACCGAACCATATCCAATAAGGTTCGATTCCTCCTCTCTGACACTCCATTCCATTGGGGTGTACCAGGAGGAGTGAGTTGTGAAATAATTCCACACTCGCTCAGATAGTCGCTGAACTCTTGACTCAAGTATTCTCCTCCGCGATCCGATCGCAGAACTTTGATACTTTTGCCAAGTTGGTTCTGTACTTCATTCTTGAATTCCTTGAATCTATCAAAGGATTTTGACTTGCGTCTCATTAAATAGACATAGCCATACCTACTGAAATCATCAGTGAAGGTAATGAAGTACTTGTAATTTCCTCTGGCAACAGTACTCATCGGCCCACATACATCAGTATGAACAAGGCCCAATAAGTCACTGGCCCTTTCATTTGGTTTGTTGAAAGGGGCTCTAGCCATCTTGCCCATCAAACAAGATTCGCATTTCTCACATGATTCAAAATCAAATGAGCCCAAAAACCCATTTTGATGGAGCCTTTGGATGCGTTTCTCATTGATATGGCCCAAACGACAATGCCATAAGAAGGTCGGGTTTTCGTCATTGGACTTAAACCGTTTTGTATTTATGTTAAAGACAGGCATTTCTTGGTTTAAAACATATAACCCATTATCTAATGGGGCGCTACCATAATACGTACCATCACGATTAAAAGAACAAACTTTATTCTTAACAGCAAAATCAAAACCTTCCAAATCCAAAACGGAAACTGAAATTATGTTTCTGCTTATCGCAGGTACAAAGTAGCAATTATTTAAAATTAAAACCATGCCCGAAGGTAAGGACAACTCATAGGTGCCTACGGCCAGTGCAGCAACCTTAGCTCCATTCCCGACCCGTAGCTCCACTTGTCCTTTCTTCAGCGTCCTACTATTTCTTAGTGCATGCACATCAGCACAAATATGAGCACCGCAGCCGGTATCAAATACCCACGAAGTAGAACTAGAAGACATAACATTAAGTTCGATAACATAAATACCTGAGTCAGACGCATCATACGTCTTCTTCAGCTTCTTGTAATCTTCCATGAACTTCTTGCAGTCTTTCTTCCAATGCCCCAACTGCTTGCAGTAGTTGCACTTATCCTCAGGAGAAGGCCCGGATTTGGGCTTCGGCTTGGGCTTATCCTGACTTTCAGTCTGGACAACCTGGGCCTTTCCCTTACCCTTCTTAGGTTTCTTAAACCTTTTACCCCTTTGTACCATCAGTACACTGGGAGTTGCCTTCTTGAGATTCGGCTCTGCTGTCTTCAGCATGCCGTGCAACTCAGTCAATGTCTTAGTCATGTTTTGCATGTTGTAGTTCATGATGAACTGATTAAAACACGACGGCAAATACTGCAGAATCATGTCAGTGGCTAGCTCCTGGCTAATGGCACAGTCCAGTTTCCCCAGGTTATCAATGTAACCCATCATTTTAAGGACATGAGGACTCACTGGACTGTCCTTAGCCATCTTGCAATCCATGAGAGACTTAACCGTCTGGTATCTCTCTGTGCGAGCTTGCTCCTGAAACAAAGCTTTCAGGCTGTTAATCATCTCAATGTCTCAATGGGTGACATCACGTTCTCATATTGCTTCTGCAGCTCAGAGTTCATAGTCACCAGCATTAGACAATTAACGTCTTTGACATCAGCTGAATGCTTATCATAAGCATTCTTATCTGCCTGCGTGGCATTGGAACGTGGCCTCTCGGGGAGAACTCTTTCAAGGACATATTCCTTGTTCTCCTGCCTGAGAACTATTCTCAGGTTCCGATACCATTCCAAGAAATTAGATCCATTTAACTTGTCCTTCTCAAGGACGGATCTTAGTGAGAAAGTGTTGATGTGAGTTGAGACAGACATAGCTGTAATTAAAAGAGGTAGAGGTTTTAGTTATAATGCTCAAGAAATGAGGATTCTTATCTAATAAGAAAAACTCGCATTGTATTCAAAACTATGTTTCCTCAGATGAATACAATGAGCCAAGATCCTCAGATTACTAAAATTCGAGTGGGCGACTCGCCGTTACTCAAACTTTAGTCATCTAGGTAAGAAAATCATTGCTAATTGTACCCAGTACAACTCTTGGTCGTGGATAAGATAAACTATGCCTAATCCACTCTGATGTCTCTGGGCCCAGAACTTCTGTTAGCCCAGTCAAGTAAAACCAATCTTTTTCTGTCTTGTGATCATTGACAGTTGCACTGCAAGTCTGTCAATGACCACCTGCCTTACTCATGTTGCAGTGGATACCAAGGACTCCAAGACTATCCAACAAACGACACGAGTCTTGACAGTAGACAAGATCGGGCAAGACATCAAGATCACTTGATATTTGGTTGAGGAAAAGAATTATTTTATCTTGATGTATATCCAATATACACTCAAGAAGTTATTAATTTAATTAAAACATTCAGTTTTATTAAGTTTAGATTCATCTAGAACTTTTAGGATTAAATTGTTCTGGTATATGCAAATTTGTGGTCCAACCAGCATGTTTGCGAATGTCGTGTCGATTGACGCCAACCATTGGCATCGATCGACGCAATCCAATTTAAACCGGTCTTCGATAACCGGTCAAACCGGATCGAATTTTCTTAACCGATTCAATCCAATTGAACCGGTTCGGTTTAATGGTTTATGTCGATCGTCACACAACTCTGTGTCGATCGACATTACCAAACCAGAACCGATTGGTTAATTAAAATTAACCGAGCGAGATAACCGGTCCAATCCAATTGAACCGATCTATCTAATCGCTTTGCCTGTGTCGACCGACACACCCAGTGTATCGATCGACACAGCAGGAATATGGGTACTCGATCTCAGATCGAAACCCTAAAATTATTTGTGAGTTTTCGCTCTGTATCGACCGACACACGCTTTGTGTCGATCGATACTCTGCGACAAACCCTAAATATTTTACGCGGGTTTTCGCTCTGTGTCGACCGACACACGCTTTGTGTCGATCGACACTCTGCGATAAACCCTAAAATTTTACGCGTTATGCCGCGGCGTGTCGACCGACACACGCTTTGTGTCGATCGACACTGTGCGTTTTCAACAATTCTTCGTTTTTTCAACAGGAACAAAACCGAGAATAATATATGAAAACACGATTTTAACAGGCAACATTCAATTCAACAACTTCAAGTTTCGAATTAATTGCATCAGATTCAATAGTCTAAACCCTAACACGCTCTGATACCACTGTTGGATCTCCTAGGATCTAGGGTTTGATATATTGAATTAAACCAACCTCGTTCTTACCTTTGAATTGGCAGCGGAATGAGAATGGTGAACGAGATCAGTGGAGCAACGCAGATGCCTTGCCTCTACCAGATACACACGCACACAAGCTGGAAACGAGATGCTAGTGCCGGATCAACGGGAATCAACTGTTTCTGGTGTTTCTACTCTTTCTGTCAAGAAAAGTGGACGGCTCACTGTTTAGGTCGAAACTCTCGAGTTTTATTCGACCTAAACATGCTTAACGGGACAGACTCGTTTGAGTCATAAATTGAAACGTCTGTTCGAAAGCCCGAACTGTGTCGACCGACACACAAGCTGTGTCGATCGACACAACACCATTACATCGATTATAATGTGTATCCAATACACATTAATATGATCATTACCATAATGATCATTCCCATGTCGTAGCTTCCAGTTTGCTTAGGTGTGTGACCCTATAGGATCATATAATACTGGCAGTAAGTATACAACTTACATATTGCAAGAGGCTTCTAGCAAAACATTGCAACCGCCCAGTATTATACGAATGTCTGATCTCGACACACAACTATCATCAGGAGTGAGTACGAGTGTGGTTTCAGGACACTATCCCAACACATATAACTCAGTAAACGACGCAAAACCAGGGACCGAGGTGTGCATTGTCGAGACGAGACAATGGCGTCTGCTAAGAGCGTCCGCAACGCGATTAAGCTTCCCTGATTTATGTTTGATAGAGAACGTGAATTGTTGCAAGAAAGCAACCCACGTAGCATGCCGAGCTATTACCTTATTCTGACTATCCAAATGTTTTAAAGCGTCATGATCAGTGTAAAGCACAAACTCTCGCAGGAAAAGATAATGTCGCCAGTGCTTCACTGCTTGTATGATCGCATAAAATTCGATATCAAAGGTGATGTAACGGCATCGAGCACCAGCCAGTTTCTCGTTGTAAAAGGCGACTGGTTTCCCCTGCTGGCTCAACACGGCTCCAATACCCAGCTTCGATGCGTCGCAGTGGAGTTCAAATGGCACATCGAAATTCGGGAGGACCAAAATAGGAGTTGTCGTTAGCTTTTCCTTAATAGTCTCGAAGGCAGTAGCTGCTTCGGCCGACCACGAGAATGAGCCATCCTTCATACGATCAGTAATGGGAGACATGATCGTACTAAAATGATGCTAGCCCGTGAAAGCTACGCACTTCCGTGATCGTTTTGGGAGTGGGCCATGACCGAATTGCGTCTACCTTGGAAGAGTCCACGGACAGACCCTTGCTGGACACCACATAACCGAGAAAAAGCACCTGGTCAACACCGAAGTCACACTTGTGGCGTGCAACATACAACATCTCCTGCCGCAAAACTGCAAGCACCTGGCGTAAATGATCTACATGTGCATCCAGAGAGGAACTGAAAATCAATATGTCGTCAAAGTACACCACAACAAAACGACCAATATAGGGTCGGAGAGCCTGATTCATCACCCTCATAAACGTGCTCGGTGCATTGGAAAGGCCAAATGGCATAACCAACCACTCAAATAAACCTTCCCAAGTCTTGAAAGCAGTTTTCCATTCATCTCCTGGACGAATCCGGATT
Organism: Orychophragmus violaceus; assembly: GCA_030180135.1. NCBI lineage: Eukaryota > Viridiplantae > Streptophyta > Magnoliopsida > Brassicales > Brassicaceae > Orychophragmus > Orychophragmus violaceus. The sequence goes on along the minus strand of CM058239.1, from coordinate 13,154,282 downwards.
TGATGGTAGCCACTTTTCAGATCGAGCTTAGAGAACACCGATGCTTTGCCCACCTGATCCAGTAAATCATCAAGGCGAGGAATAGGAAAATGATACCTCACCGTGATCTTATTGATCGCTCGGCTGTCGACACACATGCGCCAAGATCCGTCTTTCTTTGGAATTAGAAGCGTCGGGACTGCACAAGGACTTAAACTTTCCCTTATGTGGCCACGAGCCAGCAACTCCTCGACCTGCCGCCTGAGCTCTTCGTGTTCCTTCGGACTCATGCGGTAATGTGGTCTGTTAGGTAACGCTGCTCCCGGGGCCAAATCGATATGGTTCTGGATGTCACGGAGAGGTGGTAAACCACGAGGTAGCTCCGCTGGAAACACATCCGCAAATTCTTCTAACAGTCCGAGTAAAAGAGACGGAATGGCAGTGGTCTCGGTTTGCAAGCTAGCGGGACCTGGCACCAACAGCCAAGCACATCCATATGCAGAGAACTCCTTCTCAAACTCTGTACGCGAACACAACAGTGATGTCGCACGCCTTTCAATCTGCAGCGTCGCCTGTTGTTTGTCAGCTGACGCACGCGGGGCAGAAGGAAACAACACAATCCGTCTGTTGTCAAAGATGAAGCTATGCGTATTGCGCCTGCCATCATGAAACACACTCCGGTCATATTGCCAAGCTTGCCCTAACAATATATGGCAGACGTCCATAGGATCTATATCGCAATAAAACTTGTCCTTGTAGTGGGCTCCAATGGATAGAGACACTAAACAACGATGTGTCACTGCAATTTCCGTTCCCATCTTAACCCACGTAAGCTTATACGGCATTGGATGTACTTCCTTACTCAACCCCAGCTTCGTGAATGGTTCCTCCGAGATAACATTGCCCGAACTCCCCGAGTCAATCACAAATCGACAGACTTTGCCTTTCACCGTACATGTCGAGTGAAAGATGTTCGTACGAAGCCACGGTTCCTCAAGTGAAACTGGTGATAAAAATATGGGACGCAACATCAACATCTCTCCCTGATCACCATGATGATGATCGGCATCCAGCTCCTACTCATCATCTGCCGCCGCTGCATCATACAGTTCGTTAGATTCCCACTTAACATCATCCATGAGCAACCCACGTCGCGTCTGATGGGGATAAGCAGTTTGTTTATGCCCCGTTTTTCCGCAAGAGTAACACCGTAAGGCATTAGGTCGGGAGGATCGCCGGAGATTGTTGTCATCGTTCATCCCGGTAGACTGCATTTTATCAACCGTAGAAGTGGTTGTGTTCTACTTGTTAACACCCGATGAACCCACAGTATCTGATCCCACTGTCGATTGGTTCCTGTTCCTTGAACCTGCATTACTCCAACTCGTTGTTCCAGGACGAAACTGTTGCTCGAACGCGACAGCACGCTGATGCGCCTCGGCCACAGTAGCTGGGTCAAACTGAGCCATAGCGTTTTGAATCTGAGGTCGTAACCCCCCCAATAAACCTCGACACCAGCTGCATCTCACAATCAAAGATCTCGTTACGAGTGATAAGTAACGAAAACTCTTCGGCGTAGTCATCCACTGATCGACTTCCCTGTCGTAAATTTTGCAAACACGTGAACATCGTGCGGTCGAAATTGTACGGAAGGAAACTGTTCTTGAGTAATTTTTGGAGCTTCTCCCAAGAGCGGATTTTATCCTTTCCAGCCCGCGATCGAGTCGCTTTCACTTGTAACCACCAGGATGCAGCCTTTCCGCGGAACTTGGTTGCAACAAGTGCCACTTTCCGATCGTCCGGGACCTGCTTAAAGTCCATTGCTTCGTCCACAGCGACGAGCCAGTCGAGGAGCTCCTCTCCTCTCATCCCACCGTGGAATTCTGGAATTTCAATCTTGAATCCAGTCTCCCACCTGCGATTGTCATCGCCTCCTCCATTACCACGTCTCGATCGATCATCAGCAAACGGGTTTTCATCGTCTCCTGATTCTGAGTCAGACCCGTGCGATGAACGCCGCTGACGTTGCTGTCGAGGTGACAATACGTCCGCCAATTCCATAATTGAGTTATGGATTATCGTCTGGATATTCTCCTGCATAGCCAATAGGGTTTGGCGCAATTCTCGCCAATCATTCACAGTTTCACGATCACGCTGAGGTCTAGGCGGCATGATTGATCTGTGAAAAAAAATTTTTTAAGGAATTTAGCTCTGATACCAAACTGGTGTAACGGAAGTTTAATAAACCGAAGGTTCGTTGATTCGATGAATACCGAACGTAAGGTTTCTTCTCAGAGATTTAAATCTTGAATAAACTTGAAATCACAAAGGAAAGAGATAGCTGAAAGCTCTTCAATAATCGAAAATAAGGTATCGTGATCCTTCACGTTACAAAGGCTTTTATAAGCCGAAAAATAACAACCAAATCTTGTAAACGAATCTAATGAGATAATATCCTAACAACTTATTAAACCGAAAGAAAAACAAATCAAATAACACCATGAGATGCGCTGCATCACAGAGTCTTTTGTTCTCCAAATATAAGTGGGACGTTAAAAATGTCCCGCATTAGAAGTTTGAAAGGGTATAAATATGGACATAGCTATACATTTAAATGTTTAAATGACTATAAAAAGAAAATGGAGAATACCACACAGATGTGCTGACGTCGTCTGGTGGGCTTAGCTCGGGCTCGGGCTCGTGGCTTATGGTTTCTAAAAATGTAAGTCTAACTTGAGAATATCGTACTATCTATTGTTTCCTACATTCCTAGTTTGAGTGCACTAAAACAAAAATATAGGCATTGGTAGCTCACATAAAATGCTATTATATGGTTTTAGTAGCATTTCTATAAATGCTATGACAGCCCAACTATAATCGAACCCCTCTCCAACCCCACCCGTTTATCGTAGAAGTTTTTAAAATGCTACAATTTTTACACATATTATAGCATTAACCAATTGCTATACTACACTCTTTTCCGGCGTTTGATTTGTGATATAACATAGTTTTTAATGGCATTTTGTTAGTGCTGTAAAATATTTTATCATAACACATATTAAGTGTCGTTTAATAATTTTCCGTTACATGTGTTTGTCGAATTGTGCATCTCTTGTAGCTATATCTTTTTGCTATTTGATACTCTTTTCAGCATTTTTCTCGTGCTATAATGTTCATTTTATGGCTTTTATTGTGTGCTCTATAAGTTTTTATAACAACATATATATTGTGCCGTTGAATATTTCTTTCTAATATTTTTGGCCGATAAATTATAATGCTATATTTTTAATAAGTTTATATTGAGATGATTTTAATAATATAATGTATTGTATTGAACACAATTAAATTATAAATATCATTTCATTTTCTATAAAAGATCAAAAGCCAACAAAGTCAATACAATAACCAAACACAGTAAAAAAACAAAACAATTGTATTTAGAATGGGATTGGTCTAAACCATGCCTCTACTTTCGATGAGGAGCCTTCCCTCGTGAAGACTGTCCTTATTCTTGTTTTGGGGGTATCATCGTGGAGTTGGGTGCATTGCTTTGGAGGTTTCAGATAGCTCTCCGGTACATTGGATCAATGTCTGCCTCATCTACCTCAATGCGTATCAAGTAGCCCGATGAGCGAGAGAGCATCTTTACTCTAGTTTTGTGATCTCCTCCACATCACTTCCTTGATCGTCATTTTCTACTTGTTGTGGGTTTTGGTAGAATTGTGGTTTGAATCCTTTTGCGGGGAGTCCGCAGACAATGATTTTCCTTGCTTCCATTGTACCTAGAGGAAGACAAAGCCAAAGTAAACACATGTAAGAGTTTTTGAGTTTCATGTGACTAGGAAATCTAATGCGTGTATACTATTGAACTCGTGAGCTTTAGCAAATAATGTTTGAGATCTAACAATGTTCATCAAGATTATATTGCAGAGTAAACAACTCAAACTCAGTGAAATTCTATAAATTCATCATTGTTTTAGATGGTGAAATCAAGCTTTTTGAAATCTCAATTCTAATTAATTTAAGCATGTAAATCACTATCCCAAAAATTCCATTACATAAGAGAAAACAAGTTTATGTGCTAATTTACTTTTAATTGTTCATATCCATCAAAAACTGAAATAGAACTGAAATTGGTGAGACATAATTCAGTTACCTTAATGAGAATTAATATCGAAATCTTAGTCGTGAAGCATGTTTCTGTGCGCTAAAGATCAAACCTGCAAAGCAATAGAATTAATGTTTTAAAAAAACATATCTCAACCGAATAAGAAACATAACACACTCAAAATGGATAACCTGAATATGGTAAAGGAGGTTGATAATCTTGCTTATCTTTGTGTTAAGCTCTTCAAAGATCTGTATGGTTTCGAATGTTGCTACAATGAGAGGTAATGGAAAGTAATTAGAGAAAAGGAAGAAGGAAAATGACGGAGACGATTACCTTTCGTGGGTTTCTTCTCCGGTGTATTGTTTGAGAACGAGAGCGACATAGACGATTAAAGAGGGAATGATAGATTCGAAAAAAATCTGACCGGAGATGAGATTCGTGGTCGCGGCGGATGATGAGATTTGAGAGAGAATGTGAGATTCAAAAAAAAATCTCTTATATTACCCTAAGGAATATCGACGGTGATAGGTTTATGATTTGTAAGGGCGGTTTGATTAATAAATTGGGCTAAATATTTTCTCCAATTAAAATTTTCAGAGTCCCACAAATTTTTTTTGTTCCTCCCTAATTGAATATCTATTATAGCATGGATTCAATGCTACGATAGATCTGTGATTTAGGGTTTAGGGTTTTGATATATGATATAGGGTTTAAATTTTACCGTTTATAACCTGTCTGTTTATGTCCGTAATCGATTAAGATTTACATGATTTTTTTTTATTTAGTGATGAGTAAGTCTAAATCACGTTTTCGTAAAAGCTCGTTTGATTTAACATAGGTGTTAAGGCATGTTTAAAATTTCTCGGTGCATTAGTTCATTATTTCTTTGATATTTCTATTAATGGTTTTTAATATTTAACTAAATTCTTAGGTTCTTATATATAAAATCCCGACTAATTAACCCAACTAGAATTCGGAAATCGATTGGTTTATTTTTTTCAGTACATATATTCAACTGAATCAATACTTTTGTAATTCGAATGAACTAACCTAAATAGATAGCCGCTTCAAAATCACCTAAACCGTTTCATAAAAGAACCTAAATGGCATAAACATTAACACATGTATATTAAACTAGATAGACTCATTTCATACACGAGACCGCTCATTTCATATACGAGACCCGTTAAGGCCCGTTCAAATAAGGGTCGTTCTAACATATATACCTAATCATTATCGTTTAATTTTGGCTTTGTTTTGGATTTATTTTATCCTCAATTTTTCTATTTTATTTTGGATTTGTAATACATTGACAATAAATAACAACATTTTTATTAAAGATCCAAAGTATACATAATACGTGAACACATAAAAACATGAACTACTGAAGAGAACATATGACCATTAAATAAGGTTAGAAACAAACACTTAGTCATGCCCAAAATAGTTCAAGTTCTGAAACATTGTCGGATAAACTTAAAATCAGTAATCATACTTCATTCCACCACTACCATTTTATCCTCTGGCCAGGCAATAGTCGTTCCAACTGCAACTTCCATATACTCAATCTCAGTGGATGGCCTCCAAATTGCAGTATCTTGAACCTTCACAACATCCACCCAGACCCGACATGCGCTAGGGGCCAAAATTACAAAGCGGACAATTTGGTCTGGATCATTCGATGACCAATGACCTTCTGAAACGACACGTTTATGTCCGGACAGATCCATCTGAAACACCCCAGCCCGTCCATAGGGACTAGACGGATGTCCCACTACTTAGCCGTTCTACCTTCAGGTTCATTTGCAAACCCCAGGCCAAATGTTCCATACATAGTGATAGGGTCTAGTTTTAATCCTATTCTACTGCAAGTGCACAGTTAAGTGATTGTAGTATATAGGGTATCGAATCCAAAGAGACTCTGGTCTCGATAGATAAAGAACCGTAGGAATTTAAACTAAGAAGAAAGCAAATTGTAGTAAACTAGATAGCAAAGCAAGAAAGTAAACAGGTAGCAGATTGTTGGTGGTGAAAGCAGTTAATTAAAGGCGCTAAGTCTAGGGCGTTCTCAGGAAATCAGACAAGCAGACAAATCAATCAGTCATGATCTAATTAAGTACAGTTCTAGAACTCAAATCACGGAATTAGAATTAACCAAATCTCTTTGCGAGAATTCTCTAAGTCTAAGTGCAATAATCCAAATCTCTTTGCAATTACTAACAGATTAAACCAGCATTAATTTCAAGTTCGATATGTTCACAATTAAACTAAGCCAAATCTCTTTGCGAATAATTTAATTGCTCAACCTAAATAGTTCAGATTCTAAACCACACTCTCGTGTCGTATTTAGCAACCTAAGATCTAGATTCTAATTGATCAGGTTAGAACTAGCATTAAACTCAATTTAGATCGAATAACATTCTATTCATGTGAATCCTTAACTGAATTAAACAAGTCTAGCAAGTCATGAAATCCTTAATGAGAAACCCTAAACCTAACTATGAATCTACTCAGACATGATTAATGAAACAGAAATCATAGAAATAATAGATTGCATATAAGAAATTAAATAGATAAAGGGGTTCGAAATCTTCTCCAAAATAGATGAAGTACAGGATTAGATCAGCCCCAAAAGCTCTAAAAATCTCTTAGCTCTAAGTATGAAAGCGTATCTAAAATAAACACCAAAATCCTAATTATATAGGCATAATCTCGGCTGGGGCTTCTTTGTAAATACTGGAAACTTCTGGGCCAAAGTGCAAAATCTTGAATCTTCATTAAACCGCCAAATCGGCCCATCTCGCTAGTGTGTCGATCGACACCAAAGGTGTGTTGATCGATGCATGATCTCAAAATCGTACAGTGAGCTCAATCTCTCGGCCAAGCACTCCAAAAACCACCAAAATGCTCCAATATCTCCAATTCTGCTCCAAACCTTATTATACATGTAATAGACTCTAAAAGAACACAAAAAACACTAAAACACAATTATATCATGGCACAAAACCGGTAAAAACCATGATATATCAACTCCCTCACACTTAGCCTTTGCTTGCCCTCAAGCAAAACAGAGAACTAGAATGCAGTGAAGAGGTTTGAAAACTCTTCAGAAACTCTTTTCATCTTAGAAGCAGCAACACTCAGATTCCCCTTAGCAAACCACATGAAAGAATCAACCTGCAGACATCAAGACCAACATATTCTTCCCCACACTTAGCAACTGTCCTAAGTAAACTCCACAATCACATTCACGCATTCAAATTCACCCTACTGACTTCTGCAAGTATTTAAGTGCGGTCTCACCTAAGGAGTATCGATCAAAGGCACATGGACTCTTACCTTATCAGCTCTAGACCACCATACTATCTTTCTCTAGTCCCTTTCTTCTCTTTTCCCTTCCTTAGCATTCTGATTTTTCCCCATTGGGTATCATTTTATTTTTTTTATCAGTGCTCTTCCCGTTAAGGGGTGTACTTTGGACACATTCCATGGATGCACAGGATATGAGAGTTGTAGCTACCATTCCCATGACCACTTCGGAGTTACTAACTCATCCTCAGTTTATTATCTTTTTTTTTATGGAAGGGGAGAAGGGAACTAGATAGGACAGGTTTACAGGCTGTGTCAGAACTAACAAGGGAATCCGACACAAAGTATACCAAGCCCTTAGGTGAGAAATCTAAGTCAGTATTAAGGTGAAGTCAGTAAAAGGATCCTCTGATACCTGAAGCGATGCGGGTGTCCTTAGTAGGTTGATCCATGTCTGGGTTTTCTAATAGTTAGAGATAATCTGCAGTTTCATCCCAATGGTTACTTAAGTTCCTGCAAGTGCTGCTAATCTTCTCAAAAAATCATTGTTTCCTACTTAAAAGTTTTGACTCAATAAAACAAATTTTGAAAAATTTAAATGACTCTAAGAAAACAAAAGAAAGAAGTTAGTAGAACCTCCCCCCACACTTAAGACACATTGTCCCCAGTAGTGTCAAGCGAAGGATTGGAAAAAAGAAAGAAAAACTTGTTTAAGGTATGGTTAAGTTCTGTCGGGTTTTACCTCTGTCGATCATGCATCGATCGTTGCACTAGGTGCATCGACCGTTGCTAGGCGATTTTTCGTGTATGATCGATCGTTGCTCAGGACCGCAACGATCGCTGCAATGCGATTTTGATCGTGTTGTGACGATCGACACAGTGGTGTGTCGATCGACGCACTGCGTATTTCGGATCAGTCAGCAAGTTAGCAGGTTAGTCTGTTGGTAAAACCAAATTTTCGTCCCTGCAAGCTGAAAACACTGGAAACAGAGTAAAATCAAGGCAACAAATGTATCTAATCAAGCACAACCATCCAAACATAGTAGCATACTAAAAATCAAAAGAAAAAGGTGCAAAGGAAAAGAAAAAGATAATCAGAGTACAGAACCGAATGTCTAGAGATGGAGGCTACGCTCACTCGCTATCATCATCTATCCCAGCATATGGATCAGTACCACCGGAGTCCTCAGGAGAACGCTGTCTGCGTCGAGTAGTAGGGACGGGCTGATGGACATGTGGCTGTCTCCTGCAGGTGCAGGTGCGCATGAAGTTCCAGACAACCCGTAGAATACCATCTGAACGCTCTCTCCACTCTGCCTCAGACATATCTCCATAAGGCATCGCAGGCTCGGGAAAGGGTCCAATATCGTCAGTAGGGGCAGCAGCAGGCGCATGAGCAGAGGAAGATGAAGCTCGTGTGGAAGGCTCTCCCAGCGGATGAGCCATAGAAGGGACTCCACGCTGCGCGGTCTCAGGAGGCTGGAATCTCAGGCCTCCAGTGTATCAATCTGTGTCAATCCAGGAGCAGGAAGCTCCACTCCACACTTCCCAGAGCTCGGATCATGGTAAACCCAAATGCGCTCCTCCTTGAGCCAGGTAGAGCTCTGCAAGTGGCTGAAATCAAGGAACTCCTTGGCTTTGTCACACTCTGTGCCCTCTAGAGGAATCCCGCAGTGCATAAAGATGGGAGTAAGCAGGCTCCCCACTGTCTCAATGTCTACACCATCAAATGGCTTCAACTGCAGGTCACATAAATGCTGAGTGAAAACAGCTCCCAAGTTGAGACCCTTAGTAGGATCTCTCACGCCAGAATCCTCAAACTGATCTCGCAGCCCGATAAACAACATCTCCATCTCATACTTGTGCATCTTGTTGGCCTCATACTTGCACAGCAAGCTCCAACACAAGATACGCAAGACATATCTCAGCACAGGATGTCTCACCTGCTTCACCGGTGTAGTCCTCGAGTTGTATCGACCACTGCCAATACACTCCCAAAATGATCGAGCTGAAGGATGTTTTGGTTGTTAATCCAGATTCAATTCTCAGATTCAACAGTTCCTAAACATGCGGATCTAGGTTCTCTTGAATAGAAACAATAAGATCTCACCTTTTACCTGTTTATGCAGCGGAAAGAGAGAACAGGTCAGAGATCAGAGAGCCACCAAGTGATAACTCCTCCAGAGGTTCACACACGCACACCAAGCAGGAAGAGAGGCTGCTAGACCAAGCTGTGGGAGGCGCAGAGAGAGAGAGAAAAATCGCAGGGGGCTAGGGTTGGGAAAAATCAGACTTAAGTTTTAATTATAAAACTTGTCTATTTCCTTTTGGGCTTTTGGGCCCAAATATTTGGATTTAATCAGACCCATTAATCTCTCTCTAAGTACGACAAATGCCTAGCACTTTTACCGTACTTCTGTTAAGCCGTTCCTACACATTTTCCTGTTAGCTTAGGCGTGTGACCCATATGGGATCATATAATAAAGGCAATAAGTCCAAGACTTATAGATCATGAGCGGACTCTAGCAAGCCATCATGACCCCCAGTATTATATGACTTATGTCTGATCATTGACATACTCTTACTTTCTAGAGACAGTACCGAGATTACTGGACACAATTCCAACAATCTCCCACTTGTACTGGAATCTCTGTATTCATAATCCTTTTGTCTCAATATCTCGATTAGTCATAAGGCAAGATTAGTGTCATCCTTATAAAGCCTAATCTTGTTCATCGGACTCTGATTTGATACTGACAATCCAAACGACTCGGGACAGTCCGTTTGAGCATGGCCATGCATTTTCCAGTTTTCAAATCTCCGATTGGCCTAGAGATATTCACTCCATTTATATTGGAGGGACAAATCCCGTCTTGTTCCATCACTGTAAACTACTCATTTCATAATGTACCCAAACAAGGTCCTTATAACTATCGCAGAACGATAGCGTTAGACAATGATCAAAGTGCATCAGTCCATGTGCAGTCACATGCATGCGAACTCAGGTCTAAGGACTATACTCTATAGTCGTAGTAAGAATCTCTTATGACACAGATATAAATATCCTGAAGAGTTCTTATAAGCGGGTCTTGTCCGGTCGTATGTACCCCACATACACCTATGTACTGACTTTGATGCCGCGCATCTATGACACACTGAGACTTTGTCATAAGTCACATACCAATCCAGTCTCACACGGTTGTTGATGTTCCAATTTCAACAACCTTCGACTAGGGACATGATGATATAATCCATCTATCAAATACAGGGTCTCACGATCAAGCTAAATGACTTTGATGACTCAAGATCAAGTCACTTACTTCGATGACCTATAAAATGGTTCATATCATTTTGGAACGATTATTTCATCACAGTTAAAATAATCTTGAAATAATAATTTCATTAAACATAAGAAAAATGTTTTACAAGAACATATCAAATAACTAAATAAAAGCCCTCAAACTCCCACTCAAATTTAGATTACATTTCAATGTCTCTAATGCCTACAGCTTCAGTCAGAAACTCGAGCTTAGGCCTTGGGAGTGGCTTTGTCAACGGATCAGCGACATTATCATCTGTCTGAACTCGGCTGATCTTGACTTCCTTTCTATTAATGATGTCACGTATCAAGTGAAATCTTCTTAGAACATGCTTGGATTTCTGGTGTGATCTCGGTTCCTTTGCCTGAGCTATAGCACCATTGTTATCACAAAACAGTGCCAGAGGCTCAGCCGCATCTGGTATCACACCTAGTTCAACAATGAACTTTCGTATCCAAACAGCTTCCTTCGCTGCTTCTGAGGCGGCGATATATTCAGCTTCTGTAGTGGAATCAGCAACGGTGTCTTGCTTGGAGCTTCTCCAACTGATTGCACCGCCATTCAGACAAAAGATATAACCGGACTGTGACCGGAAATCATCTTGGTCTGTCTGGAAACTTGCGTCCGTGAATCCACTGACTTTAAGCACATCACTTCCACCGTATACCAAGAACTTATCCTTAGTATGTCTTAGATACTTCAGGATATTCTTGACGGCAATCTAATGGTTTTCACCTGGATTTGACTGGTATCTACTCGTCATGCTCAGTGCATAAGCAACATCAGGACGAGTACAAATCATGGCATACATGACAGATCCTATTGCTGATGCATAAGGAATATTCTTCATGCGCTCAAGCTCAGCAGCCGACGTTGGGCTCTGCTTCTTGCTTAGCGTTGTGCCATGTACCATTGGCGTGAAGCCCTTCTTGGAATCTTTCATGCTGAATCTTTGTAGGACTTTGTCAATGTATGAATCTTGACACAAGCCTATCAGCCTTCTAGATCTATCCCGATAGATCCTGATTCCAAGAACGTATGCGGCTTCACCCATGTCTTTCATGGAAAAACAACTTCCAAGCCAGTCCTTTACCGACTTCAGCATTGGAACGTCGTTTCCGAGAAGCAGTATGTCATCGACATACAGAATAAGAAATACTATCTTGCTCCCACTAGTTTTCTTATACACGCATTGTTCTTCTTCGTTTCTGATGAAGTCAAATTGCTTGATTGCTTCATCAAAACGAATATTCCAGCTCCTCGATGCTTGCTTCAATCCATAAATGGATTTATGAAGCTTGCATACTTTCCCAGCATTCTTTGGATCTATGTAACCGTCAGGTTGCGTCATATACACATCCTCTTCCAGAATACCATTCAGGAAGGCGGTTTTTACGTCCATCTGCCAAATTTCATAATCATGAAAAGCTGCAGTTGCTAGTAGAATCCGAATAGATTTCATCATAGCCACTGGTGAATAGGTTTCATCGTAATCCACACCGTGAACTTGTCTGAAACCTTTTGCCACCAACCTGGCTTTGTAAATCTGGACATTTCCATCCACGTCAATCTTCTTCTTGAAGATCCATTTGCACTCGATGGCTTTTACACCAGCGGGTAAGTCAACCAACGAAAACACTTGGTTGACCGACATGGAGTCCATTTCGGAATCAGTGGCCTTGCGCCACTTCGAGGAATCTGGGCCCATCATGGCTTGATTGAAGTTCGATGGTTCATCACCATCAATGATCAAAAGATCATGACAGTCAGTCACGAGGAATCCTTGATATCTCTCGGGTTCGTGACGGATCCTCCCGGATCTTCGAACTTCAGGTACTACAGGTTCAGGCTCTACAATTTCTTGTAGGTCCTCCTGCTGCTCTTCCTCATTAGGTTGAGCAGTATCCTGTTCATCTTGAATTTCTTCAAGCAGTACCTTACTCCCACTGTCTTTCTTAGAGAGAAACTCCCTCTCAAGAAAGTTACAATCCCGGGCAACAAAGATCTTGTTCTCGGAACGTAGATAGAAGTAATAAGCCTTGGTTTCCTTCGGATAACCAATGAAGTAGCATTTATCAGACTTTGGTGTAAGCTTGTCTGAGATTAATCTCTTGACATAGGCTTCACAACCCCAAATTCTAAGATAAGACAGCACTGGAGCTACTCCAGTCCATAATTCATATGGTGTCTTTGCTACTGCTTTCGATGGCGCTCTATTTAAAGTGAACACTGCTGTTAGCAGAGCATATCCCCAAAGGGATATTGGAAGGTCTGTGTGACTCATCATAGATCGAACCATATCCAATAAGGTCCGATTTCTCCTCTCAGACACACCATTCCATTGAGGTGTTCCAGGAGGAGTGAGTTGGGATACGATCCCACACTCTCTTAGATGATCACTGAATTCTTGGCTTAAGTATTCTCCTCCTCGGTCGGACCGAAGAGCCTTAATGCTTTTGCCAAGTTGGTTCTGTACTTCATTTTGGAATTCTCTGAACTTCTCAAAAGATTCAGACTTATGTTTCATTAAATAAACATATCCATACCTACTGAAATCATCAGTGAAGGTAATGAAGTACTGATAGTTTCCTCTTGCATTTGTGGACATTGGGCCACACACATCAGTGTGTATCAGGCCCAATAAGTCACTGGCCCTCTCGTTAGGTTTATTAAAGGGGGCCCGTGTCATTTTGCCCATCATGCAGGATTCGCATTTCTCACATGACTCAAAGTCAAATGAGCCAAGAAGTCCATTCGAATGGAGCCTCTTGATGCGTTTCTCGCTGATGTGCCCTAAACGACAATGCCATAGAAACGTTCGGTTCTCCTCATTAGGTTTGAACCGTTTGGTATTAATGTTATAAATTGGCGCGGATTGATCGAGTATGTAAAGCCCATTCGTAAGAGGGGCACAACCATAGAACAAATTGTTGCGATTGAAGGAACATAATTTATTCTTAACTGAAAAATCATAACCTTCCAAATCCAACAAAGAAATTGAAATAATATTCCTGCTTATAGCAGGTACAAAATAATAATTATTGAGTTCTAAAACCAATCCCGAAGGTAAAGACAACAAGTATGTGCCTACAGCTAGTGCTGGAACTTTCGCTCCATTCCCAACTCGTAGCTCCACTTGTCCTTGCTTCAGCCTTCTACTGTTGCTGAGTGCCTGCATATTAGTACAAATATGAGCCCCACAACCAGTATCCATAACCCATGAGGTATTATCAGAAGTAGTTGTATTAACTTCTATAACAAAAATACCTGTCGAAGAAGTCTCGAGAGTCTTCTTCTTCAATTCCTTTAGACCTTCTTGGAATTTCTTACATTCTCTCCTCCAATGCCCTGGTTCTTTACAGAACCTGCATATGTCAGTTGGCCCAGCCTTGGACTTGGGCTTGGGCTTTGGCGTGTCCTTGTCCGCGACTTGGACAGCCTTGGCCTTTCCCTTATCCTTAGCAGAGGATTTCTTAAACCCCTTGCCCTTTTGCACCATAAGCACATTGGGGTCCTTGGCGGTTTTCCTCAAGTTGGGCTCTGCAGTCTTGAGCATTCCGTGAAGCTCAGGCAATGTCTTACTCAAGCCATGCATGTTAAAGTTCAGAATGAACTGATCATAGCTTGCAGGTAAAGACTGCAGAACGATGTCGCAGGCAAGTTCCTGGCTGATAGGGCAGTCGAGTTTCTGAAGATGATCGAGATAACCCATCATCTTCAAGACATGAGGACTCACTGCCTCATTTGCAGCCAACTTACAGTCTAAGAGGTTCTTAACCGTCTGAAACCTCTCAGTCCTTGCTTGCTCCTGAAAAAGCGATTTCAGGCTTGCCATTATCTCAATTGGTGACAACACACTCTCGAACTGCATTTGCAGCTCAGCAGTCATTGTCGCCAACATAAGGCAATACACATCATTTTCATCTGACGAATGCTTTTCCCAAGCATTATGCAGAGTCCTGGCGGCATTGTTAGCAGGCCTCTCGGGGAGAGGATCACGAAGGACATAATCCTTCTTCTCCTGCTTGAGGACCAGCCTCAAGTTCCTTGACCACGTCAGGAAGTTCGTTCCAGTCAGCTTCTCCTTCTCGAGAACAGACCGGATTGAGAATGTATTTTGAGTGCTTGTAGTAGTCATAGCTGAAATATATAAGATAAAAGGTTATTAGTTAATATGTTCAATATGATTAATCTTATATTATACTTAATATGATCAATCATGCATTATATTCAATAACCTAAGTTACCCTCAATAGAATATAATGATTCCAAGATCCACATATAACTAAGATCAAAGTGGGCCACTGGCCGTCACCCAACCTTAGCTTATATCGGTAAGCCCTATGTCGGCTAATTATATCCGTGATATAACTCTTGGTTGTGAATCTGGGCCCGAGGCCCAATTCACTCTGATGTCTCAAGGCCCGGGACTCCCGATGGCCTAGTCAAGAAAACCAGACTATACAGTCATGTAATCATTAATGTCTGGGACTCCCAATGACATTTATGAATCACAAACCGTCTTATCCACGCAAAAGTAGACACCCTCACACTGTAAGGCCATGAATACAATTGAATGGTCTTCGACAGCTGACATAGCCTGGACAAGACATCCAACGCTTGATATTATTTGAGGTTCGTAGGTTTATTAAAATTTCATTCCCAAAATAGAAGATTACTATTTCGGGAAACTTTCTATTTTTGGAAACCTACTATTTTTGGAAACTTTCTAAAATTGGAAACTTTCTAAAACCGGAAACTTTCTAACTTTAGAAATTTCTTTAAATCCAAAACATGCAAATCTAGAAACTTCTATTTTAAGAAACTTTCTAATTTCAAAATTTCGGAAACTTTAATTTAAAATCGATTTATATAACTTTATAAAATAAATTTTAAATTAATCTGAAGAAAGACTCAAATAATTGGCCCAATTGTTTTAACTTCTTGGCCCGAGGCCCAAGAATTGGTCCATGTCCAAGACATGACCCAATTGTCCAATTAAATGACATAACCGGTCTGGTTCATTAAAATTGGTCTAACCAAATTTTAATTACTACGATGACCACAATTGTCAACCGGTTATTTACTAAACCGGATTTTCTCAATTTATTTGGTCCAACCAAATCAAATTAGAAAATCCTGGTTTAGGCACAAAATCCAATATTTCGACTTTGGATTTCTTATCCCGGTTTAACCAGAACTTAATAAAATTATTAAATCTGTTTATTAAACCGAGACGTTTTGATTTTAATCATGTTTTTAAACCGAACCGAACCGAAATTGTCACGAACCAATTATGGTTGTGACCTAGCTCCACGATCACCATGCCCAGCCGCAAGCCGCACACGACGATCCGAGATCGAGACGGCTTCGGACAATGGCCAGACGAGTGATCGGGACGCGAGGCAACGATCGGGACGCGAGGTTGGGCCGAGATCCATGCGATCCAAGCGGATCCATGCGATCGGGACGGGAGAAGCCGACGATCGTGGTCGATCTCGCGATCGGATCCATCGCATCTCTCGGTCGTGCGATCCAACCGGCCAAGCCGATCGGTTCAACACTCGGCCGATCGCAATCCAAGTCATATAGCTTGGTTTTTGCGATTTCAAATATGTTTAGGTTTCAATTCCTTGTTGCTTAAGTGATTTCTCTTATCAGTAGTTGATTCAAAACACTTCTTAAACAAGAAAAACAATCCTAAACGAGATTCTAAACAAGAAAAACCAGAACCAATAGCTCTGATACCACTGAAGGATGTTTTGGTTGTTAATCCAGATTCAATTCTCAGATTCAACAGTTCCTAAACATGCGGATCTAGGTTCTCTTGAATAGAAACAATAAGATCTCACCTTTTACCTGTTTATGCAGCGGAAAGAGAGAACAGGTCAGAGATCAGAGAGCCACCAAGTGATAACTCCTCCAGAGGTTCACACACGCACACCAAGCAGGAAGAGAGGCTGCTAGACCAAGCTGTGGGAGGCGCAGAGAGAGAGAGAAAAATCGCAGGGGGGCTAGGGTTGGGAAAAATCAGACTTAAGTTTTAATTATAAAACTTGTCTATTTCCTTTTGGGCTTTTGGGCCCAAATACCAATCTGATTAAATCCCTTGGATTTAATCAGACCCATTAATCTCTCTCTAAGTACGACAAATGCCTGGCACTTTTACCGTACTTCTGTTAAGCCGTTCCTACACATTTTCCTGTTAGCTTAGGCGTGTGACCCATATGGGATCATATAATAAAGGCAATAAGTCCAAGACTTATAGATCATGAGCGGACTCTAGCAAGCCATCATGACCCCCAGTATTATATGACTTATGTCTGATCATTGACATACTCTTACTTTCTAGAGACAGTACCGAGATTACTGGACACAATTCCAACACGAGCCTCCTCTGGATCCCACTCAAGTGGCATGCCAATGCGCCTCGGCTCAGTGCTGAAACCGTAGATCCTGCAGATATCAAGTAAAGGAATCCGATACCTGACTCCCCAACTCATGAAGGTAAAGATACCTCCTGTAGCACTCCTGCTATCTGGATCCGGGTAAACCACTCTGCAAGTGGCTAGCAACTGTCTGACCAGCTCTGGATATAAATCATAAGGACGCATAGGCATTGTCCCTAGACCAATGCCCTTGCACACTGCGAGTACCTGCTCATCTATCCCCAGACTCTTACAGGTAGAGAAATCTGCGAACTTGGTTGGTTTAATAATCATCCCACACCAACCGTTGTATATCAGCGAGTCAAATTCATCCCAATGGTTAAGCAGTGGCCTCTCTGTAAAATCAGCAGTCTTAAGGAACTCAGAAATCTTCTGTGGCCACTGTCTGACTGTCGGGATATCTGTCGTGTCTGCTCGGGGCCAAGGCAGTGCTACTGCTGGACCAACTCTCACATAAGGCTCAGGTGGCTGAGAGTCTCTATGAAACCACCCTGGTGGTGGAATGTACTGTCGTGTGGCTGTTGCTGTTGTTGCTCGGCGCTTGCGGGGTTGTCTGCGAGATGCCATCTATATTCAACAAGAAATTAAAACAATTAGTCTCGGCAATCTCTCTGTGAAATCGCGAAGCATCGACCATTGCACCTAAGGCATCGATCGTTGCAAGGCGATTTCGCATTATCGAACATTTCCCCAAAATCGCAAAGCAACGACCGTTGCACAAGTGCAACGACCGTTGCAAGGCGATTTCAGCCGCAATCAAAATCCATAAATCGTTCTAAATTTGTTCCACATTTGCACTAATCAGCCTAAAATCATCACCAACCATCCCATATTTAGTCCATTCAAGCATGCATTCATCAATTTCAATCCAAAATTCTCAATTTCTAAAACCCTAAAATTGAATCCGAAAATCATAAAATAGAGGCACATTACCTTGGATTCGTGATAAATGGGCTATAAGGATGAATTGACAGTGTAAAATCAAGAGAATAGCACTTGAATTCGAAGAAAATGATGAAGAAAATGAGAGTTTTGAGGTTTTTGGTTCGTACGGACGGCGAGAAATGGAGAAGAAAAGAGGAGAGAAGGGTTTAAGGCAACTTACCTCGGTCGTGGGTGCAACGACCGTTGCTAGTGAGCAACGATCAATGCTGGTTGAATCGTATTGATTCCGGTTTAGCACGCGTACCTTAATTTTTGCAATTGAACCAATTGCAACGACCGTTGCACAGGACCGCAACGATCGTCACAATGCGATTTATCTCCTCGTTGTAATCTCCTTGCAACGACCGGTGCACAAGTGCATTGATCGTCACACATCTCCAGATTCGAGTTATGTATCTGAAACTTAGCAAAAACAAACAAAAACGTGAAATCCTAAGAAAAACACCAAAAATAAGAAAGAAAAACAACTAAACCTAATAGTGGGTTGCCTCCCACTCAGCGCTTGTTTAAGGTCATTAGCTTGACCGGACGAACAAGATTAGTTTGCTGGAGATCCTGACAGAGACTTTGATTGCCTCTGTGCAAGCCTCCTCATCCATGGTGGAGAATAAGCTGTATCAGAATGATCATGTCCAAGAAAAGAAGGAGTAAACTGCTCTCCATGATCCAAAAACCGTAGTGTGACTTGACTGCTCATCATCTCCAACCATAATGGTGAAGGTCTGCCCATCTATCAGTGGCTTGCGCAGCTTGTCCATCTCGAAATGCAGTGGCTCATCTCCCAGGTGGAGGTCTATCAGACTGTGTCTAACATCTATCATTGCTCCCGCTGTAGCCAAGAATGGTCTCCCAAGTATCAACGCATCATCAGGATCACTGTCATACTTCAGCACTAGGAAGTCTGTTGGAACTAAATAGTTTTCAACTCTCACCGGGATGTCCTCAAGGAGTCCTTCTGGAACTCGTATAGACTGATCAGCTAGGACAAGAGAGGTCCTAGTAGGAGAAAAATCCAGCATACCCAGTTTCTCTGCCACAGAATATGGCATGAGACTTCCAGAAGCTCCCAGATCACAAAGAGAGCGCCTAAAACTATCCTCAAAGATAGAACAACTTAGCACAAAAATCCCAGGATCAGGCAGCTTCTTGGGAACCTTGGTTAACAGCACATCACTTATCTGTTGAGGGACTACAATCACCCAATCTTTCAGCTCTTCATCTAAAGGCAACATCTTGTTCAAATACCTCTGCACACATGGGTGATAAGGTGGATCATCAGATGATGGAATTTCTTCCAACGCTTCACCAATCTCCTCTAGGTGCTTAAGCTCTTCAATCTCCTGCTTAATCACTTCAGATACTGAGGGATATTGTCTAATTAATTGTGCATAAATCTCCTCCTGAGTAATCTCAGACACTCCAGGGAACAAGCGATCAAGCTCCAAATCTGCATCAATGCTATCAACATCCGGCGAGTCTGTCTGTTCACGACCTGCATCGACCGACACTAGGTGTGTGTCGATCGATGCAACACTGTTTTCACAGTTTTCACCCGAGAGATTTTCTCCAAAATCTGAAAATTCAACCTCTTCTACCAACTCAGCTGTGCTTAGCTCAAATCCTTCACCTAGGTGAGATCCATCATCAATATACACAGACCAGGCCTTAATATGGGTGTCTGCTACTCCTTTTCCCTTCATAGAACTGGAAATCTGATTCACCTGAGTATCCAACTGCTTCATATGAGTGTTCAGAGACTCAATCTTTCCATTGAATCCTCATAGACAGCATCCAACTTCTTATTGCAGTCCACAGAGATCTTGGTCTGACTCTCCAGCAGTTGTTCCATCAGTGTCTCCATCTTACTCTCATGAGCAGTGGCTGCAGGAGGAGTCTGATAAGCTGAAGATCCATAGGTTCTTTGAGTACCTCGTCCAAAAGGCTTCTGAAAACCACTTGTCTGTCCAAAGGAGTTCTGATTGCCTGTAAAGGCACTCTTCTGCCCTCCATTGAAGAATCTGTTTCCCTGCTGATTACCAAATCTGTTACCTTGGAAACCAGATCCTCCGATGTAATTCACATCTTCTTCCTGAGTGTCCTCCTCAGTCTGAATTACCTCAACATCTTGGGCAAAGTGGACAGCCTTCTTACCAGCCAGGAGATTGCAAATTGTGTCCAGCTTAGATCTAAATTCAGCCATCTCTGAATTCTCTACACTTCCACCAGATTTCTTCCTCCTCTCATCCATAGTCTTGCAACTGTTGCTGCTCACTAAGTTCTCAATCAACTGCTTAGCTTGTGCAGGAGTCCTGGTGTTGAAGTTTGCATTACTGGAGTTATCCAGCGCAGACTAATATGGCAGATCTATGCCTCTGAAGAAGATACCTAGCAATGTGACCTCAGTGAATCCATGGTGTGGGCAGTCACGCTGGTACTTCTTGAATCTCATCCAAGCAGTCTTAAGAGGCTCCACAGCTCCTTGGGAAAATGTGAGTATGTCCTGTCTGGACTGATCGGAACGCGCATCATCATAGAAGTGACGCAGGAACTCACTTTTCAGGGCTGCCCAAGTAGTAAACTGCCCAGGTGGCAGTTGCTTCAGCCATGCAGCAGCGTCTCCAGCGAGACTGTAGGGAAAGAGCTTAAGGAACAGATAATTCTGGCAGACTCCATCATATTTCATGCCATTGATTAGGTCTTCAAACTGATCAATGTGATCCATAGGCTGCTCCGTGGGATGACCATGGAAGGCATTCTGTCTCATCAGCGAGTAGTAGATGGTTTTGATCTCAAAATCATTCCTCTCAAAACCAGGCATCACAAGAGCTGACCGGTTTGCATGAAACTCATCCGGTCTGTTGTAGTCAGCTAATGTCCTCTCATGGACAACCATCTCTCTACCTTGGGCCTGTCTTTGGCCTTGGTTCTGCTCCTGTTGCGGTTGCTCAGGAGGATCAGAGATTACATTCCCTTCAGCGTCAACCCGTTGCCCAGCAGCATTGTACGGGTTGTTGTCTCGGTCCCTCAGGGTACCTTGAGCATCAGGCATAATGATTAGCTTCTGTACCACCATCCTTGCTCTTCTTTCTCTTCTGTTAGTTCTCTCTAGACGTCCAAGTTCTTCAAGTCCGAGATTAACGAGGTTCAGGTTCTGATTACTTTGAGTTTCACGTGTCTGCATAAATTGTCTGTAATCGTCAAGCAACGATCGATGCTATCAGTCCAACGATCGATACATTCTCAGAATCGCCTAGTGACGATCGACACACAAGTGCAACGATCGACGCAAAGCGAAATCGGTACCCTAAGTTCGATCCTATCGAAGACTCTAAGAGTCCCCGGCAACGGCGCCAAAAACTTGATAGGGTCTAGTTTTAATCCTATTCTACTGCAAGTGCACAGTTAAGTGATTGTAGTATATAGGGTATCGAATCCACAGAGAC